>CM035353.1:6398297-6458297 GCA_020137815.1 Hormiphora californensis | reverse complement strand
GTGGTGAAAGTGTGGTGAAACGTAATGCGCAAAGCAAATGTACGGGCGACTGGTACGGGCGATTGGTACGGGCGTCTCATCCGGGCCCTCGTAATCCGCTGCCTTAAGCTTGGCACAGATCCATGGACGTGACTCTTTTCTATAGCATTGTTGATAAACAGACAGCAATATCTTTACAGAGCTATATCTGTATCTACGTTCTCTCTCTCTTTCTTTCTCTCTATTTCTGTCTCTCTCCGAAGCTATCTGATTCAAGATGAAAAGAGATCAGGAAAGATACATACCAAATAGTAAACACTACTAGTAATAGTAGAGAGATCACCACCAGCTTTCACCACCAACAATGGTAGTGATACTGGGATCTCTCAGAAACAGTCTTTATATTGGCCCATTACCTCTAACTCTAAGCCCACATTCACAGTCCTGGTCAGTACGCTCAACGATCTCCCTATAAATCGTGCTAGTACGGTAGCAACTTCAGTATTTGTCTGCGTCTTTTAACTTGCGTTACACGGTCGCTTGTAGTGGGAAAACGGTAATGGAAAACGAAGATACAGTAAGACGACGCGCAACCGTGACCAATCAGGGCGCTAGTACGTGCTGACACATGAACTTTTTGCTGCGCGTTATGCACCGTGCGCGGCTCCTTACTGTATTTTGCGTTACCGTATTTTGACTGCAAGCAGCACTGTTACTCTCCTGATCCTAGGCTTACCTAAACCCAAGGAGGACTCTATATCTAACCCTTACCCCAAACCCAAATAACGGCCCTAATACTTCCAAATGAGTATACAGCAAACTCTGTTTTCCGGAAGCTCCAAACCTGCGATAGATTGGGATGGATTGAGTGTGATTTTATAGAAAAGGGAAGAGAAAGAGGGAAGAAAAGGAAAAAAAGAGAGAGGAAAGAGAGAAAGGGGAAAGAAGAAGAGAAAGGGGAAGGGCAGAGAAAAGAAAGAGAAGGGAAAAGAGTAAGGAAAAAAAAAAAATAAAGAAATAAAAAAAAAAACCCGGGGAAAAAAAAAAAAAAAAAGGGGGGGGTAGGAAAGGGGGGGAAAAAAAGGGGGGGAAAAAGGTTTGGGGAAAAAAAAAAAGAAAGAAAAAAAATAAAAAAAAAAAGGAAAAAAAAATAAGGGTTTTAATCCCACACCCGAAGGAAACGGAAAAAGGGGGGATTAACAAGTCAATAGGGGAATATAACCCATTAACTATAAAGAAGAAGAGAGTTATAGTTGAACTCAAGTTGAGCGATGCGTTATAGAGAAAGATAGAATTATTGAGAACGATTATTTTGAATCAAGTGTCTGTTGTGTTTACCGTTTTCAATTTGTTGTGAAACCTTTGCCCGAAACTGGGTTACACATTGATGACGGTAAGGCAGCGGATTACGAGGGCCCGGATGAGACGCCCGTACCAATCGCCCGTACCAGTCGCCCGTACATTTGCTTTGCGCATTACGTTTCACCACACTTTCACCACAACAAAACACATGCGCGTAACGCGCATGTACCTTTTTTGTGGTGAAAGTGCGATGAAACGTAATGCGCAAAGCAAATGTACGGGCGACTGGTACGGGCGACTGGTACGGGCGATCTATTCGAGCCCCCGTAATCCCCCGTGTAATCATGGAGTTTGAGTGATCACCTTTCTAGCTAGCTAATGCCTGTTGGTATGATATTTATTAATTATCCAATAAAAGTACCAATCAACAGTTTACCAAATAGCTAATTTATTTAGCGATGTGAGTGTTGAAATGATACGTCTCCTTCTATTCACAACTGCATTGTGGGGGATAGCTGTTCTAACAGGTTAGTAAAAGTTCAGTAAAATTTTATGCTTTTTAGTTTTTAGTTTAAACTACTTATTTGCACAACATATTATTGGTTAATTTATTCATTGCGGTTCAGACTGGATAGCTGTAGAACAAAATGTGAAGATACCCTGGGACCTGGAGGCAACATCTCTCCAGATAAAGACGGACTCTACGTTGAACAGTATAGAGAGAATAGTGGTGGATATGTATGACAAGGACAGCAGTAAGAGGTCAAGTAGGATGGTTATCGTATTCGCCGCCCAAGTGCAGTATTATATAGAGTACTGCACGGGCAACATACTCCTCCCAGTACAACCTCCGGTGGAGATTGATAAGATCTGGACAATTACCAAGACAGAGACCGGCTTCATCATCACATGTAACAATGTGGAGGTGTCGAACTTGCTGCTCGCAGACAGTGGAGAAGGCAAATGTGTAACACAGCTGGGCGGTGATGTTGTGGAGAGGATCGAGTTGATCAGCGGAAAGCTGCACGGTACTGACATAGCAACCGATTTCTACAGAGCAGGTAAATTGGTGTAAATACCATGTAAGGCTATAAGCATACTGATCGTGATGATCATAATCAGGTCAGTGTGCGGACGTTTTGATGGTCACCATCAAAGGAGCGCACACACTGATTGTTATCATCATGATGGAGGCTTGATGCATCATGATGTTCTCAAACCATAGTGTGTTCACGTTTGATCATCATAAACCATAGTGTGCTCACGTTTGATCATCATTAACCATGCTCAACTTGCTAGAACTTGCCTTTTGATCATGATCATCATGACCAGTGTGCTCAGCATGATGATGCTATCTCCCCCTTGCCTAGTCGCGCGCTCTGAGAGGCTGTTGCATATCACGTGACCTGTACAACAGCCTCTCGCGCGCGCGAAGTCGTACCACGTGGTACATATCACATGACTACAGTGCAGCCCTCCATAAGAATAAGATCAGAACGTGCGCACACTAGGTGTTGATGATCATCATCCAACTTAAGAGACGGCTCCAGGGCCAGCTCTTACGTGATGATCATAATGTTGCGCACACTGCAGTTTTTTGCAGATGATGATGATCAAAACCATGAGCACACTTCATCTTTTTAACTGATTATGATCATCACGATCAGTATGCTTATAGCCTTAGATTGTGCTACACTATGGGAAGCTGGTTCCTCCCCTGCAATATGAACTACAATGCGCTTGTGTTTCCGAACTCTCCAATATATACTCAAGCATCATTTTACCGGACCTCGATTTCGCCCGAACACAGCTGACTGTATCATTGCTGACTGTATATTGCTGCTGTAGTCCACATGAAATACCCCTCATCCCTTGCAATGAACTCATTTTGTTACCATTTATTCCATTCAGCACGTGACTGTCCTGCCTTTACTGTTGACGGATCAACACAAAGAAGCTGGCCTGCCTCACGAACAGGGATAACTGCCACCATCGAATGTGCTTCCACCCATGGCCTTGTGGGAAGTGCTACTCTGACTTGTCAGCAGGATGGATCATGGTCAAGTGATGTACCGCAGTGTGATGAAAACGGTAAGAGTACCGCAGTGTGTAATTTGCACTTACATTCATTCATTTCAATGTAACTTACATTTCTTTACAATGTAACTTATATTTCTTTAAAATATAGACAAGTTAGACAAAGTGGTTGTTGCAACAACCACTTTGTCTAACTTGTCTATATTTTAAACAACATGTTGGGGTATATGACAAGAGTATTGCCTGCTAATTCAGCACATTTCAGCATGGTTGACAGTGGTAAAGACCAAAAGCATCCCATTTGATCTGGAGAGCACGCCTCTTCAAATAAAAACAAGTTCTTCTGCTGGGAGTAAGACGAGGATGGTGGTTGCTGCACACACCGCAGACGGGAATAGCATTGCGGTAAAGGTGAAGTTCACCTCACCTATCCAATACTCTATTGATTACTGTGTTGAATGGACCAACCTCCCCGCTGAACCACCAAATGAAGTGGACAAGATTTGGACAATTCGAAAGAATACCACCAACCTCAGTATAGGGTGCAACGGGGTGGAGGTACTGGACTACCAACTTGTAGGTGATAACTGTACATCCTTCTGGGGTGGAGATGTGGTGGAAAACATAAAATTTGGCGTTAATGACACCGCATCAGACAGCTACAGGAAAAAACCGCCAGGTAAGTTAAAGAAGCATAAATAACTGCAGTTGTCGTACCGTTATCAGCTGTTTTCCCCCTTTTCTGACTCTCTGTGTCACGCTTTCCAGTAAAGGTCCATATGTTGGTTATAGACCTCACATGAGGGGGTAATGGGCCCCATTAAATGCAGGGGGGCTGATATGATACGGGTGTACCCCCCCCCGCCCCGCACGGACTTATCGAACTCAACACTATTCCTACCCATCAGTGTGTCCCGGGTTTACCGTGGACGGATCTGTGCAAGGAAGTTGGAACGATACAGATCCAGGAGAGACGGTGACCATCAACTGCCAGGAGAAGCACGTGATAGAGGGTAGCCGTGAGAGGACTTGTAATTCGGACGAAACGTGGAACAAGGATGTCCCTCTTTGTAGACAACTAGGTAAGTTGCAACAGTGCAGACAAAGACAAACGAGAACTAAACGGTCATTCACAATCTCACAGACTGACGCAATACACACATGTCACACACAAATTACAAGAGACTTAGATATTCGGTGATTATCACATGACCTGGGGATATGGCGGGGTAGTTGGATAGCTGAGAACTTGGTTGTTGGATCACACTGGATATCTCCAACACTATAACCTCTGCAATGGTAAGAAATTTAGCCGCCCCATCCTCTCTATCCTCTCTTATCCTCTCTTATCCAGGATGTACCATCCTCTCTCTATCCTCTAAGCCCTGTTCTTTCAGAGTGAGTATACTGTACATCTTTTCTGTTTGAGTCGCCTGACATTCAATTATCTGTGTCCTATAGCATTAAACTGTAATAGTCTACTTCTAGCACTGTTACTAATCAGTAGTCATTACTGGCTCTAATTACTCCCTCCAATTTGCTGACCCTACCTGATAGGACGTTTAGTTACGTAGAGGTGGGAAGGCCTGGCCGTATAGGGGATAGCCTTGTCATGAGATTAGCAGATGCAGAGCAAATTTTCAGTACACTGCCTAGGGAATACCACTTGATTGGTGACAAAGCCTTCACTCTAATAATAAAGGTTCGTGACGTGTCTTTATTTTCTTATAGTGATAGACAACGTATATCTAATACCGACATGATACCTCCGATAGTGAACGTAATCTTCTACAACCTCGTTCTTCGGATAGTTCTTCTGATAATTCTTCTGATAGTTCTTCTCCACTGGAATCTGTTTCTGGTAAAATAGGACTATTTCTAGAAATTCTAAGAAAGGGTTTCTCATCTTCGATCGAGAAGGACATCATTGTTTCGATGACAGTTGGAAAATGGCCTTCTGGCAACATTTCCGACTCAAAGTCATGTAATAATTCTAGTGCATAATTATATTTCTGGTGATAATAGCGACGAAAACATTGACGTCCGGATTTTGGAAGCCAGCGTTAAAATGAGAAGTTATGAGGTCACTAATCCATATCAAGCATTAATATACTGAAATAGTCTAGCACTGTTAATAATCAGTAGTCATTACTGGCTCTAACTCTCTCCAATTTGCTGACGTTTAGTTACGCGAAGTTACCTGACAGAGAAATCTGTAGTATTGAGATTCCACGAAGCAGAGCGAGATGGAAGGTCTGGCCGTATAGGGGATAGCCTGGTCATGAGATTAGGAGATACCCTGGTCATGAGATTAGGAGATGCAGAGCAGATTTTCAGTACACTGCCTAGGGAATACCACTTGATTGGTGACAAAGCAAAGCCTTCACTCTAAAGGTTCGTTATTTTCTTATAGTGATAGACAGAACGTATTTAATACCGACATGAAGTCTGACGCCGTGTGGCCAAGGCAAAGGATTGGTATTTCCCCACTTTGCTTTAAATTCACATCGATAAGTGAATGATTAATTTCAGGTTTAGATGATGAAAACATACTCCACAGTTGAATCAGAAAATGACACAACGAAAAGGACACATGATATAATAATGAAAAAGGCAAGGGAGGTGGTAGAGCTGAAGTCTCGCTTTCATTGTTTGTTGGAAAACCTGAAATTCCAAAAAGTAAATATATAAAGTAAAACCCCAAGATTTGCAGAGTATATAATCGACGTTTATAAATACTAAATAGAGCTTTTTAAAGCACAACCCATAATAAATAATTAACTTCAATCATTTATAAATATGTAATTTGTTTCTTTTAGGTTGAGACCATCATGACATCACGACAACTTGTAGTGTATGCGGTAATGAGATGCCCTGTGACAGGGAGAAATGCGAGGGAACACTGGAAAAGGAGAGTACCCGGGCGAATGTGCCAAAACGGGGAAGATCTCCTGTGGAGCCCAAAATCAAGATGGTGAGCTCGCTACTACCTCAACCTGTTGCAGGAAGTGTCCATGATTTCCTGGAACCCCTGTCATCCGCAGATGACATCGTGGGTATCGAAGAGGAAAGTGAATTGCTGATGAAAGACACCGAAACGCCGTTACCATTGCAAGACACTAACCCTTTCGCCAGCAGAAGGCGGCAGCCCGGCGACGCGACGAGCAGGGCCTGAAGGAGGAGAAAGAGCATTGTATTGCACAATTGGCTGAAGAGAAGAGGGGACAACCTGCGTGAATAGTTCAAGCCAAAGAAAAGTATATATGGCTGTATACAGGCAGCTTTAAGAACCGAATCTAACCTCCCCAACCTCAGTATGCGTCAAATACCGCCACTCCGGTCTCACCAGCGCAACTGCGTCGACAAATTGAAAGAGGGCCGTGACGTGATGGCCATACTGCCGACAGGTTCGTTTTATTTTTCCTCATCTTACTTTTTCTCTCGCATTCTAATTTGAATGATTGGACATGCTAAGCTTAGTTAGATATAATTCATACTTGCATTTATTTCGGACAGGCTCCGGGAAAACGATGATTTTCTTGGCCTATATATATGATGGAAAACCCCGCCATGAAGGCCATTTTTATAACCCCACTCAATGCCATCAACTCTTTTTCACCTCCCCCGACTTAGAGAGTGACTGGATTCAGGTTAACAGCCGTAATGCTTACGTCCGTGAATACGAAGGCAGAGAAGGAGCGTGTTGTGAGGGATCTTTTGGCGTCCGACTTGTATTGTTCATACTATTATTTTTTATTTTATAAAGGGAGGTGCAACAGCACAATGCTCGAACTGAGTTTAAAATAGCAAATTGTTTAATATCACTGCGCTGGCAAGCGCAAAGGTGGCCCCATCCAACCCCCCGAAAAAAATTCCCCCAAAAAACGGCCCGCTTGCTCACAGCGTATATATAGTTATTTCATACTTTTAGCCCATTTTGGCACTTTTTGACACGCCATAACTCCGGAACCGGATGAGCTAGGAAGCTGAAATTTTGTACTCAGAAGCTTCTTGTAAACATCTATCGATGGTAAAAATTTCAAGTAGCTAGCTCTTTTTGTTCAAAAGTTATAACACCACCCCCAAAACAGAAAATTCAGTGTGGGGATAACTAGGTTGATACATACATACATACATACATACATACATGGATAGACGCTTTGTTACCTTCCGTTTGGTCCCTGTTTGAGACGAACCAGACATCGTACGACCTCAAACCAAGCGGCATTCGACAGATAATTGTCTCGTGCATGTACCCATTCGGGTGGCGACTCTCCATCTTACATATGACGCGTGCAATGACGTCACGAGTGACGTCATTGCGCGAGACCGACTAACTTTTTTCAAACGCCTCTAGCACCCTGAAGACGTGTTCCGATTTCTGATTTGACGAAAAATCGTTACCGGCAAATCGTCTGAACTTTCAGATACTATATCGCTAATTTTCGTAGCTCATCATTTTGAGCCCTTAAATCGCGTCGGAAGTCAAAAATTTGACGAAAAATCCAGTAAAATGAACGTTTTTCGAGCAAAAACTCCCTTTCCTGACCACTGTGGTCAATGATACTTTACAAGCTCCTTCAAGGTATTCATTAAAAATATATTGTGATGCAATTACATCGTTACGACGTCACTAATTACGTCAAATGACGTCATAATGACGTCAAAATTACGATTTTCACAGAAATTCGTCTCGTTTCTCATAAAACACATCATTTTGACAATTTTACATCATGAAATAATGTCATACTGACATTAGAAACCAAAAAGGGACCTAAATTAAGCCAAAAACTAATTGGAATTAGTTGGCGGGAAAGGTGGCCCACTTACACCTTTGCCTGATGCCGGGTTTTATTTTAAAATGTATCAGGGATATAAGAGGTGAGTGAAATAGAGAAAGAGAAAGGGTGTGAGAGAGAGAGAGAGAGATATTGAGATACCGACGTGACGAAGAGAATGACAGTTCGTGGTACCCGGTAGCAGCAAAAGGTGTAAGTGGGCCACCTTTCCCGCCAACTAATTCCAATTAGTTTTTGGCTTATATGTATAAGAGTTAAAACGATAAAACGACCTCAATATTCCCACTGTGAACTCTGCAGAAAAGGGAACTAAAATAGGAGGAAAATCAAAGGCAGACTACAAAACCAATATCCGGTGAGAGACAACTCCATTTGTATGGTGGTTTGGGTAAGTTTAACATGGACAACCATAACAATTTAAGGTTGGGTTTCCTTCTAAACATTCATTTGTCTAGGACTAGGAGACAGAATTATTAAGGCCATAAAAGAGGCGGAGGATGGCACAAAGACCCAATTAAGCCACCAGTGGGCAAAGTCATACATGGGAATTCGTTTTTTGTTTACATATTTTTATCTATTTCTATTTTCTAAAGTGTGTTGTCGAAAAAATAATCTGCTATTGATGGTAGGATAGTTTACCCTGAAATGAAGAGACACATGTGAAAACGGAAAACAGAAGACCATGTATCCAAGGTAATTAGGAGCTGTAAGTAAGTAAGTATAAGATGAAAATGTGGTATTCTGTTCAGCTTACTGGACTCACGACATTCTTGACCCCCCCCCCCGGCTGACCTCAGTGGTAGATTGGGCAGCCTCTTATAACCTCCAGTCGATGTTCTGCGGTGACTTCAACGCCAGAATTTGATGTGGGACACCGTAAATAACTCCAAGCTGAAGTCTTGAAGAACGTGCTCCCTAAACTTGCTCCCTACGACACGGATCGGACCACTTCCCCATCCGTTTCAGCATGATCCCCCCAGTCTGGATCCCTCATCCCCAGAAGCAATGGAGAGTGACTACAACTGTAAACTACTAGAACACCTGTAATAGTGGACTGTCTCCATGTTGGTGGAGCCCGGGACGTGCGGTTTTATTTATTGATATTTATTTATTGTATATAACGTTCTAATTTGATAAAAAACTGTGGAATCATCCCCTGTCCTGTGTGTCCCCCGTCATCCCACACACAGCGACCTTCTCGATGCTCTGGAATATTGAAAGTAGTGGCATACATCACAAGAAGCTCACTATGCCTAATTTATTAATGAAAGTTGAGAGCTTTGAGTCACTGTGTTGTCGAAAAAAATAATCTGCTATTAAGGGCAGGACAAGTGACCCTGGCCATAGCTAACGTAAGATGACAAGTTTCATATTATAATAACTTGTGGACATTATTTACAGCTAGGAAGTAACTGATTGGTTTCTTCAGCTAGGACCTACAAAGAGGCAGACAAGTGACGTAAGATGACAAGTTTCATACTATAATAACTTGTGGACATTATTTACAGTGTAATGAATCTAGGAAGTAACTGATTGGTTTCTTCAGCTAGGACCTACAAAGAGGCAGATTGAAACATGTCTAGATCGAACCTGGGAGAGGTTAAGTTTCAATAATGCAGCGGCGATAGCGAACTTAATGGAGTTCCATGGGCCCGAACTCAGTACTCCACACTACATGATGTACACACGAGGTAAATGCGCGACCAGAAGTTGTCGAAATTGAGAACTATTCGGGTTAACTTTGTGTGATAGAGTTTTTGCTTATATATTTTTATCTATTTCTAGAGATATCCTGTTGTTATAAGATTTGAAACCCAATTTTTTAAGAGGTGCAATGTATGTCGGTATTATAAAAACTGTGTGTGCACCATCATCCCACACACAGCGACCTTCACGATACACTGGAATATTGCAAGTAGTGGCATACTATCGCAGGAAGCTCACTATGCCTAATTTAATGAAAGTTGAGAGCTCCTGGCCTACTGCGAGCCATTGGGCCACGATTCTTGCTGTTATTCTGCTGACGGCTCTGGCCTGCCACCTCGGCCACCACCACCACCGCATCCTCCAGCAGCCTCCCTGAATTTATACGACCCCCAAAAGTGTATGAAAAGAAGAGAAAAATCGAGTCTCGAGATGCACTGCAACGATTACCCCCGAAACGGTCACTCCGGATGTCCGATATTAGAGCGGCCGGGGAGTCAGTGCAATGCGGTATAGGGGATCCCTGTATTGTGACACGGTACGTATGTAATAGGAGAAAATTGTTGTTATGCTTTCCTACATTGTTTTTTGGCGTTCTTGGACTTCATCTAAATGTCGGCACAGGTAATATATGTATTATAAAAACTGTGTGTCCCCCATCATCCCACACACAGCGACCTTCACGATACAATGAAATATTGCAAGTAGTGGCATACATCGCAGGAAGCTCACTAATTTAATATAATGAAAGTTGAGAGCTTTGAGTCACTGTGTTGTCGACCCTAACCATAGCTAATTCATAATATGACAAGTTTCATAATTTGTTAACATTATTTATATTAATTATTTACAGCTAGCTAGGAAGTAATTGATTGGCTTCTTCAGCTAGGAGCTACAAGGAGATAGATTGAAGCATGTCTAGAGTAGAGAAGTAACAAAATGCAATGACGTTATGAAATGTTGTGCTCATCATCCCATCATGTAGCTTTTCCTCTTGCATTTGTGACCATTTACCCGGCATTCAGACCCGGGTAAAAAATGTTGCATAGGATTTGAGAAAGTTAGCCCGAATATTATGACAAGATCGAGGGCTAACAAAGAAGTAACTAGAAGATCACACATACTCCTTTTTAGAAGATATTGCTGATGGAGATTGATTTTATTTTAGATTGTATACATTGTATGTATTGCACAATTGGCTGAAGAGAAGAGGGGACAGCCTGCGTGAATAATTTAAGCCAGAGAAAAACGGCGAGACCGTAACTTTCAATAATCCCAATCCTGACATGGTGGCCAACACTAAACGTGATAGGATTAGAAATTCATTTAAAAGGTAGTTTCCACACACAAATCTGCACGGCCGGTTTCCTTGCCGGCACATGTTTGGAATTCTGACTAGAGGTATGGCGAAATGGGGTGATTTCCCAGAAGCCTTCCGAATAAATCCATTCTTGGTGCTGGTGGGAACATCGTGCTGGCCAGTTTTTGTCGAGAATGATAACTTCCCGCCCCCGTCTGACAATGAAGATGAAGCAGAAGACACTGACATCGTGGCCCAGCACCCGGTAGAAGATCGGCGTGGCAATGCAACATTAATGCGTTGGCTGAAGGGATGAAAGGGCTGTCAAGATACAGTAAATTCAAGAACTTATCTACACAGGACTTGAAAACTATTAAGGAGAAGTTCAAGGAGTGTTATAATCTTTTAGCGTCAAAATTAGGCTCTTGATTTTATAATTCATTATTGCATATTATATTCTTAATCGATTTCTAAATTAACAAAAGTTATGGGAACGGCTCTTAGTAATTTTGGAAAAAAGTTAAATCACTCTTTGCTTTTTTAGGTATATGTAGGTATTCTAACTATAGGTATTCTAACTGAAAGAGAAGAGGGCACGACCTGCGTGAAGAGTTCAAGCCAGAGAAAACGGCGAGACCGTAACTTTCAATAATCCCAATCCTGACATGGTGGCCAAAGCTAAACGTGATAAGATTGGAAATTCATTTAAAAGGTAGAACACAAATCCGCAGCCGCGGTATTATATATTCTTATAAACCTCGTTCACTACCTAGATTGGATTTGGGCTAACAATTCGCATATCCACGAGGCCTGTCGCCCGAAACCTGTTGAGTAAGAACCATGCCAGCGACACTCACCGCCGAAAATTAGTCCTCCTACACCAAAACGTGCAAAACTTCTTAAATGCATATTTTGTGATGGAAGGCAACGAAAGGCAAGTTTTTTACTGCTATTAATTACTCGCACCTTTTCGACATTCACTGATGAATCCTCTCTTTACTCTCAAATATTATTCCTAGGATAGACCAGGGTTTCGTTTGCACCAGTTTGCCGATTCAGAAGCTGTATTATATAACTTATTATAATAACTTGACATTATTTACAGCTAGGAAGTAATTGATTGGTTTCTTCAGCTAGGAGCTACAAGGAGACATTGAAGCATGTCTAGAGAATAAGAACGATGGAAGTGAGATATGTAACGAAAACGCAATGACATTATGCAATGATGACTCTTGCATTTTGTCAGGCTCTGACCATTTACCCGGCATTCAGACCAGAGTAAAAAAATTCTTCATAAGATTTCTCTTCAGTTTTCGCTAGGTTTTCATTATCATAATGAGCTCTTTAATTGCAGATCGAACCTGGACTCCAGAGGGCACGTGGGAAAGGTTAAGTTAATGCAGCGGCGATAGCCAACTTAATGGAGTTCCATGGGCCCGAACTCCGAACCCAGTACTCGACTCCACACCATAAGTTGTCGGAATTGAGAACTATTCAGGATAACTTTGTGTGATAGAGTTTTTGCTTATATATTTTTATCTATTTCTAGAGATATATACGATTTGAAGCCCACTTTTTTAAGAGGTGCAATGAATGTCGGTATTATAAAAACTGTGTGCGCACCTGGCACCACCATCATCCCACACACAGCGACCTTCACGATACACTGGAATATTGTAAATAGTGGCATACATCACTGGAAGCTCACTATGCCTAACTTATTAATGAAAGTTGAGAGCTTTGAGTCACTGCGTTGTCGAAAAAATAATCTGCTATTAAGGGCAGGACAAGTGACCCCGGCCATAGCTAACATAATATGACAAGTTTCATAATTTGTGAACACAAGTATAAAGGTCTGTTATTCATTAAACGAAGCAGATTTAATGGTTACGGAGATAGCGATACGGATTCTTGGCCACCATATTGCAGAACGAGAAGTGAAAGAATCACAGTTGCAGTTGCTAGCCATAACGGCTATTTTCCTAGCAAGCAAACTAATGGTAATGTACTCTAATGCTGCATTCTCGGAAGGTGTCAGTGTAACAATTACACGCCGTGGGTTCTGTTGCAGCCCGCTCAGTCTTGAGTGGACATGCTAACAATAGTGAAATTACACTGTAAATATGACATTGCGTGTATGTAATTTCACTATTGTTAGCATGTCCACTCACGACTGAGCGGGCTGCAAGAGAACCCGCGGCGCGTAATTGTTACACTGACACCTTCCGAGAAAGGAGCATAATCGAGGACGTAATTGATAATAAAGCAGTGAAAGAGCGAAGAGTTAAAGACCCCGGACATTACATACAAAATGAAGAGACACATGAAAACTGAAGACCATATTGTATGCAAGGTAGTTAGGAGCCATAAGGAGCTGTCATGAAAATCACACGTAGTGGGAAGGACATCATCGTACAATAAACTGAGGAAGAAGTGGGGATGTCGAGACAAAGGGAACGAACTAACTCAGGTGGTCAAACGAAGCGACCCTATGTCATGGACCCGGAGGGGGTAGCTCCGAGCTACAAGGACGTGAAAAAATAACATTTTATTCATCAGACAGGGTTTACGACCAATTTGAGGGAATACACGGGCGAGTCATCAGTGTGCCGTGCTTGTTTGCTGCTGATGCTGTATACCACCGCAAATGTCACAAGGCCTTCATCCGCGAACAGAAAATCCCCAGGTATGTTTTGCAATTTGTGGGCTTTCTTTCTGACTAGTCAAACACGTCCTTGCACGGAATTATAAATATTGCACTGAATTCTAAAATCATTACCTTCCGCAGTGTTGTACGAATGCAACGAGCAGAGGCGCTTGTAAAGGTGTTTAACGACTTTGAAAGAGAGGATGATGAGGAGATGGTGACTCTGTCATCTCTGGCACAAAACATGGCGAATTACAATGTCCAGCCATACGAAACTCAATGGGTTAAAAAGAAGCTCCTCGAAAGATATGGTGATAACGTTTTTGTCGCCAGTATTTGCGGGAAGGCGGACGTAGTAATAGTGTCATCTGGGGCATCAAAGAAATTACAGGAAATATTTTCTGGAAAGTCGAAGAGTAAGACTGTGGAAGATATGGAGAACGAAATGGTTACGGTGGTTGGGCAGCTTATAGGGGATGTGATCAGGAAAATGGATTATGATGCCAATTCACATATCCCTGACCTGAATAAGCTGAGCACCGAAGATCAGCTGGCCCTTCTTCCGAATAAATTAAGGTTGTTGTTGGAGGCACTACAGTCTAAAAGGTCAAGGTCCGATGACCGTCTCAAGCAAGCCTTCCTGGGCCAGGCCATGGTAAAGCTTACCAGAAAAACTCATACTCCACCCCTGATAACGGCATTTGGCGTGGCGATATCACATTTATCAGGTTCGGGACAACTGGCTCATTATGCTGACAAATTAGGGGTGGGTCCAGGCTATTCTAGAGTGAGGAACTTTGAGAAGAACGCTGCCTTAGCGTAAACAAGATACCTCCCGCTGTGACAGTAACCAATGTGAGTCCGCTAATTGGGCTACCGATAATGTTAATGTGAAAAGGGTTACACTTGGCGGTAAGATGATGTTTGACGGGTTGGGGACAGTTTTGTTCCTAAAGAAACTTCCTGGAAGCAACTTTGGCATGGGGGTGAAGTGCATACCGAAGAAACCAGTCACTGCAGCAGAGATCTTGGCAATGAAAGTGACCCCTTTGAGTTACCCGAGCAAAAAGGAAATGCAGAAAGGTTCAGTCATCCTCACCCTGCAATGGAGAACTATTCAGGATAACTTTGTGTGATAGAGTTTTTATTTACATATTTTTATCTATTTATAGAGATATCCTGTTGCTATAAGATTTGAAACCTACTTTTTAAGAGGTGCAATGAAAGTCGGTTTAAAAAAAACTGTGTCATCATCCCACACACAGCGACCTTCACGAAACACTGGAATATTGTAAGTAGTGTCATACATCACTGGAAGCTCACTATGCCTAATTTATTAATGAAAGTTGAAAGCTTTGAGTCACTGCGTTGTCGAAAAAATAATCCGCTATTGAGGCCAGGACAAGTGACCCCGGCCATAGCTAACATAATATGACAAGTTTCATAATTTGTGAACACAAGTATAAAGGTCTGTTATTTATTAAACGAAGCAGATTTAATGGTTACGGAGATAGCGATACGGATTCTTGGCCGCCATATTGCAGAACGAGAAGTGAAGCAATCACAGTTGCAGTTGCTAGCCCCCGTCTGACAATGAAGATGAAGCATAAGATGACAATGACATCGTGGACCAGCACCCGGTAGAAGATCGGCGTGGCAACATTAATGCGTTGGCCTAAGGGATGAAAGGGTTGTCTACGTCTAGGGACAGTAAATTCGAGAACTTATCTCCACAGGACTTGAAAACTATTGAGGAGAAGTTCAAGGAGTGTTATAACCTTTAAGCGTCAAAATAAGGCTCTTGATTTTATAATTCATTATTGCAATATCACTGCGCTGGCAAGCGCAAAGGTGACCCCATCCATCCCCCGAAAAAAATTTCCCCCAAAAACGGACCGCTTGCTCACAGCGTATATATAGTTATTTCATACTTTTAGGCCATTTTGGCACTTTTTGACATGCGATAACTCCCGAACCGGAAGAGCTAGGAAGCTGAAATTTTGTACTTAGAAGCTTCTTGTAGACCTCTATCGATGGTAAAAATTTCAAGTGGCTAGCTCTTTCTGTTCAAAAGTTATAACACCACCCCCAAAACAGAAAATTCAGTGTGGGGATAACTAGGTTGATATATATATATATGTATAGACGCTTTGTTACCTTCCGTTTGGTCCCAGTTTGAGACGAACCAGACATCGTACGACCTTAAACCAAGCGGCATTCGACAGATAATTGTCTCGTGCATGTACCCATCTGGGTGGCGACTCTCCATCTTACCTATGACGTGCGCAATGACGTCACGAGTGACGTTATTGCGCGAGACCGACTAACTTTTTTCAAACGCCTCTAGCAACCTGAAGACTTGTTCCGATTTCTGATTTGACGGAAAATCGTTACCGGCAAATCGTCTGAACTTTCAGATACTATATAGCGAATTTTCGTAGCTTATCGTTTTGAGCCCTTAAATCGCGTCGGAACTCAAAAATTTGACGAAAAATTCAGCAAATTGAACGTTTTTCGAGCAAAAACTCCCTTTCCTAACCACTGTGGTCAATGAAACTTTACAAGCTCCTTTGCGGTACTGATTCAAAATATATCGTGATGCAATTACGTCGTTACGACGTCACAAATTACGTCAAATGACGTCATTATGACGTCTAAAATACGCCCAGTGGTGCTCGATTGAAAATCTTAACTCTATCAAGATTTTTTGAACGGCAAATTTCGCGTAAAATTTTGAGTTGAACGGCAAATATTTGTTACTGAAATTGATTTTATATTTCCAGGTTCCCTGTATGATGACGATGATGGTGATATTAAACGAAAGCGGAAAGTTCAGACTTCATGGGCAAGATCAACTGTTGTCTGTTAATAATAATTAATATTAACAGTGTTAAGTGTTAACAATAACTGTCTGTTTGTCGGAAAGCTAGGTGCTGGCTGCTGAGAGCATCCAAATGTTCTTTTGGTGAACCCTGGATATTTTAAAACATAAGTCATAGCGTTTTATAATGATAAATTGTATGTTTGTGACTGGTATGTTGCAACATGTTGATGGACTTTATATATTGATCAATGTGGATTGAGATAATTTATTTGTATTTTCAAGTTAAATGTTTCTTGTTTGATTTACCTCACCAGCTAACCTACTGCGAGCAAAATGTGTTTGGACAACATGCGGTGATCTTATTTGGCGGTGGCAAATGCACCGTGATCTTTTATCACGCGCAAATACAAAGCGCGGCGCGGGTTGATTGGAGCATTTCTTTTCCCACGGCGCGCGAAGAGCGTGGGAACATAACGTTTGCAGATTAATTATTTTCTAAAGCAAAACTAACCGCGCGCGAGACTATTATCTTTCCCACGGCGCGCGAAGAGCGTGGGAAAACAAAGTTTGCAGAAATATTATTTTCTAAAACAAAATCTTAACCGCGCGCAGACAAGGACGCAGTTTTTGCGCGCTCCAAGTTTTTCAGTACGCGCGCGCTTGAAAAGTGAAAATATAGGGTCGAAATTTTGCGGAGTAATGTACACGCATGGCAACTGGCGTAGCAACGGCCACCGGAGACACTAGTTGGCACATCTTGACATGTGGAAAGACACAAAACAGCGACAAACATGTATTAAAGTCCGTTTCAAGCGACTTGACCAGTAATTCTTCGAATTTGGCGCATTGCGCGTGTATTTACAAAGGGGAAATCCTGAATTTCCAGGAATCTCAGGTCAAGTCGTTTAAAACACACTTTAGAAATAAAACACGAAGATGAAAAATAATCCATATGTACAACAAAACCCCAATTTACTGGGAAGCTCGGGATTGCCCTATATCACAAAACTTGTCAATTCCCAATACAATATATTTTCCCTTTACCCTCGTCCCTCCCTACATTCACCCATCAGTCAACCGATTGGCAGTATACTGTATAAAATCTTATAGTGATCTAGCAGTTTAGAAACATGGCAGGCCCAACTATGGTTTCCTGCAAGTTTTGTGACCACTCCTGCAAAGAGGCAGACTGCCATAACCATATCGAAAAGCATAGGTGAGTTATCTGGAATTATCTCTCTTTCTCTCTCTCTCTCTCTCTCTCTCTCTCTCTCTCTCTCTCTCTCTCTCTCTCCCTCTCTCCCTCTCTCTCTCTCTCTCTCTCTCTCTCTCTCTCTCTCTCTCTTTCCCGGCCTCCCAGTCCCCTGGTGTCATAATATTAGCTATTGTAAATTACACTGTCATTTTCACTGCCTCATTTTATCAACTGTCAAGACAGTTAAATGAGGCAGTTAATTATCATGACAGGTCACAGGTCTGCCCTCTTATAGTCCACACTCCATCTCATTTCTCCATTCGATTACTTGTGTTTGTTTTTAGGAAGGACCTACCACCCGAGCTCCGAAAAGTATCTACAACCGAGCTAAAGTGGACGATATTTGAGTGGACTGCTGGCCGGAAATCCAAAAACCTTGTCAGTATGCTCAAAAAGCCTGCTTCAGACCCAAACCTGGCTTCAACCCCCACTCCAACAACCACCACAGCAACCACCACAGCAACCACCACAGCAACCACCACAGCAACCACAGCAACCAACCAGCAGCAACCAACCACCAGCCAGTTTTTAACAGGACAATACCGGCCTGCTACGAAACGAGACTTGGGTATGTATTATGTAATGACATTTGAAATTTGTAAATTTACAGTGAGTTATTCACTGTAAATTTACAAATTTCAAATTCACTGAATTACAAGCATATACATGGTCATGTGTAACCCCTGTGTAACATTGTCATATTCCTGTTTCCAACCCCCTATTCAATCTCCAGATTTAGCTGTGAAAAAAATGGAGGATTTGATCACGAAGGGTCATGCTACAGCTGCGGTTGAAGCTGAACCTCCAAAGAAGAGGAGAGTCGCGTTGCCCGATTTTGTACCGGAGGAAGAGAGGAAGATAAGGGCATGTGAGACAAGGGAACAACTCCTTGAGCAAGAAATCTTAACAGTAAGTTTATTAATTCGTATAGAACCTATGAATCCCATGCGGCTTGATGTCTCACTCATTGTTTTCATGTAACATATACTTTGTTTTCTATTAGGAGAAACTTGACAAAGGGGAGAAAAAGATTTTTTGTTCGATCTGCAAGAGTAGGAGGCTGAAGGGTTGGGTGTTCCCCGAAAAGGCGAGACCGGAACCTGGGAAGCCCAGATCCCAGAAGTGGTGCTCCCAAATCCTCAACGTGACCCGCCATCTCGCTTCGAGTGACCACATTGGTAAGTCTAGATGAAATAAATCTCCAATCAATTATCAAATCATGATTTCATGATTCATCTTAGATATTCCATAATCCAATTTACACTCATTCCAACATTCACAGAGGAAGTCACTAACCATTCCAAAAAAACGGAGGAAAGCACACCTGCACAGTTACCAACAGCGAGAAGGTGCAGGCTGACACTGGCGAGCGAGATTTATCTCGCCGTCATACTAGATCAAAGTGCCCGGTAAGGAGTTAAAAGTTTAGTAGTTAAGAATAATGGGAGGACCGCTCACCGCTCATCATAGCAGCTTTCATAAATTACTAAAGTCTAAACCCTACTAATTACTAACTACTTATTATTGTTTCATGTTTGTAACACCCCCATCTCACACAGGAGTATTGAGTCCCGTTTTGCCATGATGAGAGTAAGGGGGGAGACAGACCTGATTGGGGATGTCGGCAACAGGAAACACCTGACTGAGTGCGTGGATACCATGTACGGGTGGTTGGCAAAGGACCTGGGGCTACACCTCAAAAAAAACATGTTCTCCATCACTGCGGACAAAGACACATCGTGTCGAAGGTAAGGTTTTGTAATTTTGTATTTCCAACTTCTTGTTCAATATTCATTTTATTCAAATTAAGTTACTAATTATTAAGTAATTAGATATTATAAGACATTTCTCTCGCAGGAAGCGGCTGGTTTTTGGTGTGAGAACGGTGACTGACAACTTGGAGGTCCCGTTCTGTAATCTTTTTCTGGGCGCCCCACCTGTCCCGGCGGGCCAGAACTCGGGAACAAAACTTGCCAAGATTGTCCTTGAGTGGCTGAAGGAGCTAGGCCTCTCCGATCATGAAATTCTAGCAAATTTCAGAGGAGGTGTGTTTGATGGACAACTGCTCCATGTGAATGTAAGTAATCATGTCCTCTTAACATATCTTCACAGTTTACTTTATAATTCATAGATCTCACTTCTCAGTGGTAATTTAAAAAGTTCTTTTACTTGATTAATTTTAATTATAAACTCCTCATTTTAGTTTGTACGGGGATTCTTGGGAGAGCTAACAGGTCTAGAATTCGACAGCCCTGAGCTTGAACTGCTGTGTGAAAAGACTGTGACCCTTTGGGACCCTGCTCACATGTTACAACTGGCCCTCCTGCATACCCTTGTAGAGCACAAGCAGATTGCCGATACCAAGAAAACACTGGAAGATTTCACGGTGTGGCTGAGGTGCGTTGTTGATAGTTGATACTTCATACTTGACAGGGATGCTATCTCAATTCCCAAATTCATTCTACACAGGGGTGAGGGGTCCCTGTGTAGAATGAATTTTCTAATTTCTAGTTTCTAGATTCTAGAATCTTGATAATGTTAACGTAACATATATTCTTAATTCACAGGAAGAACACCATATATGAGCTACTAAAGGAGGTAGAGAAGAAAAAGGGAAAGAAGTGTAGGGCCCCTAAACTGCCGAGGACCCTAAAATTTGTGGGACATGACTTTGTGATCGCGGCGGATTTGTTCTACAATATGGACTTATTTCTCGATGACAGTAAGTATTTTTTTGAAACTACCACCAACTGGCAACTACCTACTACTGAGATCTAAGAATTGTAAAGTAAATACTAAATACTAACTAAACACTAAATTATAAATAGATTCTATAATCTAACTCTAACAGAGCATGTTTTCAGCCAATACCGGATTGCTCCAGATGGTCGCCCAGGCTGGTGACATGACCGTCATGTGGGACACCGACGAGGAGGAGACACTTATTGACGGAGTGCTCGCCTCCAAGTCGTATGCCGAACAAGCAGAGGAGTGGGCGGTGAAAATTTCCAGCCCTCAGTTCAAGAAGGATTTGCTGTTCCTGATGGGGGTTGCGAAGGTGATGAAGGCGGCGAGCGAGAGGGTGCAGAAAATGGGGAACCAACTGAACCAGGTATTCAACACCATTGGGGATCTGGTTCACATCCTTATGTGTAAGGTGGATGCCCCAACCCCTGCATTCCAGCACTACTTTGAGGGGTTCTACTCCATGGAGGCAGCTGCATTTGTGGAGTCTAGTCGGGGAAGAAGGACTCGCAGTGCGCCCCCTGTGGAAGAAGCTGCCACCACCTCTTCAGCCCACTATGACCCCTTCCTGAGGACCCTGGTGAATAATCTGACCCACTACGCCTACTGCAACCACGACATCCACAAGAGGCTTGGTGGCAATGCTAAGGTGGTGATTCACCTGTCTGCCCTCATCAATGACCTGATGATAGCCGCCGGGTTCCCGGCTGACCCCCTCTACCCAGGCATCCCTGACAACAGGAACATTACCTATGATCTGGCACCTCTCCAGAAACTTGTCAGGGACCCCACCGATCTGACAAGGAACAGTCTTCGGCTGCTAGGCAAGGCACTCAGTGAGGTGGAGGGAACTTTTGAGCAGAGGGTCCTCCGGGTATTACCATCCATGTCGTTAGCGATCAAGGATATGCTGCTGACGATCCTCTCGTGTGGCACCAGTGAGGCAGTGTGCGAGACAATAGGCTCCCAAGTGGAGAAGCTGCATATGCTCCTTGGTGCCGACAAGGGCAAATATGGGGACAGGCTGATTCAAAGGAGGCTGTTCATCAAGAGGAACGGACCGAGCATCCCCCGATGCATGCCCCTTCTCATGAAACTGGTGGAGGCTATGGAAACGGGGGAAATTGTGAAGGACGGCGACCCCGCCCAGAAGAAACACATATACCCCCGTCAGCCTACTTCCTGGAAAACCCAGCTAAAAGGAAGGAAGTAACACGCGTGGAGCCTGGGATACCCAAGATTCCATTTCTCGACTACATGGAGAAGTAGGACTCAATAGGACTCAATAGGACTCAATAGGACTCAATATGTAACTTATTATTCTTGAATTTTGTATTGTATTTTGAAATTGAGCGGAAGAGAGAGAGAGAGAGAGAGAGTGTGTGTGTGTGTGTGTGTGTGTGTGTGTGTGTGTGTGTGACGTGTGTTTTTTAAACGTATTTATTCATTGACATTGCACTGTTTAATTATCCAGAGTCCTGTGACCTGACTTCAATGAAGATCAATGACCAAACTATTTTCTAAAAACTAAATGGTGCTCTTTTTTTTAAACATCCATAAAGCTGTACAAGTTCAACAAACCGTGCACTGTGCAGGCAGCTCACAACACATGGCACACAATATACACTGAGTGTAGATTGTATGGCCCTGGGTTATTTTGGAAACTGGCTGGAGGACGCACCGGTGCATTCAGTAGACTTCGCGCGGTGAAGCCGCGCGGATGCGGCCAATCATACCTTATTTGGAATGACTCGCTAGGTTGACAGACTCGGCCTATGTACACGATGAAGATCCACCTCACCACTCCTATGACCCATGGTACACATGAAGGCTTAAATACCACCAATTAACAATGCAAAATCACTCCGTTAGACCCCGATTAGATGTATCACGAAACACTAATCACCACATTTAGATACGAACAAAAAGAGACGAGTTTCTCTTACACTTAGATGTGGCTAAAATCAAAAAATCATAATTCAGTTGAAATTGGGGTATTTTTATGGAAAAGTAGACTCATTCTGTGACTAAGTGAAGGCCAAGGAAGCTTTTAAAGCCATAGATAGGCGGTAGATCGGTAATATAGAGTTACTCGCAATTCGATAGGCCTACTGATATCTGTGTCTATCAATCATGGTGTATGTACGGCGCGGGCCAGGATGAACAAGTACCGCGCGCCCTCTAACGTCACGATCTCGCGCGGAAAACCGTCTCAATCAAAGGAGTAAACTAGCGATTCAACTGTCTACCTGTCTACTTCTAAACAACCTGGAGCATAACAACGATTGTCTCCTAGAATTAGACGTATATCTCTTGTTGGTGTGTGACGACTTGAGACGGCAAGGATTTTTAAACGGCCAATTGGATTTGAACGTTAAGCAATCGAGCACCACTGGGAAAATACGATTTTCACAGAAATTTGTCTCGTTTCTAATATAACGCATCATTTCGACAATATTACATCATGAAATAATGTCATGCTGCGATTAGAAACCAAAAAGGGACCTAAATTAAGCCAAAAACTAATTGAAATTAGTTGGCGGGAAAGGTGACCCACTTACACCTTTGCCTGCTGCCGGGATCAGGGATATAAGAGGTGAATATAATATGGAATAAGACAGTGAAAGAGAGAGTGATAGAGTGAGAGTGTGAGAGAGAGAGAGAGAGAGAGAGAGAGGGAGAGAGAGAGAGAGATAGAGAGAGAGAGAGAGAGAGAGAGAGAGAGAGAATGAGAGAGAGAGAGAGAGACAGGGACAGGGAGGAGAGAGAGGGATAGAACGAACAGGAATTTAAGTTACCCTCGAAAAATAAGGGATTGAGATACCGAGGGATAGAATGAGAGTTCGTGGTGATACCCGGCAGTAGCAAAAGGTGTAAGTGGGTCACCTTTCCCGCCAACTAATTTCAATTAGTTTTTGGCTTAATATTCTTAATCGATTTTTAAATTAACAAAAGTTATGGGAACGGCTCTTATTAATTAATTAGGGAAAAGGTTAATTCACTCTTTGCTTTTTATAAATAGGCATTCCGGGTATTCTAACTAAAAGAGAAGAGGGGACGACCTGTGTGAAGAGTTCAAGCCAGAGAAAACGGCAAGATCGTTATCAATCCCAATCCTGACATGGTGGTCAACGCTAAACGTGATAGGATTAGAAATTCATCAGGTAGAACACAAATCCGCAGCCGCGGTATTATAATATGTATATTCTTATCAGCTATGAAATGGGGAGGAGGCGTTATCAAACTTTAGAGACAGTTTTGTGCAAGCAGAATCTGACAATTCTTCCGAGCTACAAGGACGTGAAGAATCCATGGATGACAGAACACCGGAGCCCTTACTTCATGTACTGGGATATATTTCCCCCTAACCCCCTTCCATCTGCCATGTCGCTCAAATAGCCAAGGTGAGAACAAAGAATATTTCACCATACCGTTTCATACTACCACTTTTTCATACCACAAATTTAGTTAACTACTTTATTTATAAGTACATTCTCTCACGTCAGGTTCATCTCAGCGATATCGACCTGTCAGGGCCACAACCAGAAAGGTGCCGAACAGACAAGCAATATCATGATGTACATGTTATCGGCAGTGGAGATGCTTGCTCCAGCATTCAGCCAAATAGTGGGAACTGAGAACATTTCATCGCACCATTTTTATACCACAAATTAAGTTAACTATATTATTGAACAAAACGGGCTAGCGATCAATAAAGAGGAATTAATACGTTATTTAATGGAGGGAGCCGAGGCAATACTGCGACTAATGAGGAATCTGCCAATCCTCTTTGTGCTACTCTCGTAGACACCCAGTCAACTGCTACTCTTTCGTAGTATGCAGGAGCATTACCATCCTACATCACAGGCAATAGGACCAACAGACTTTTTGAAAAAGCTAAACTGGAATTTAACTTAAAAAACGAGGACTACATCGACCGCCGATTCACATACTGCACCTCCGCCACAAGGACAGTACCTCTGAAAGTCCCAGACGGATCCTGGGGAGCTGTACAATTATCAAGCAACTGCTCCCTTCCTGTTACTCCCTCAGCACCACCTCCCTCAGCACCATCTACATCCACCCCTACCGATAACCTACAACTATTACAATGTTTGCCCTTCTCCTTATTATTACCTTCACCTCCGCCGGATCTGCAGCCAACCTCTGCCAAGAGATGAGGAACATCAACAGACGAGGACTTCATCGACAGCCTGAGGAGCCGATTCACCTACTGTTCCTCTGCCACTAACTGCACCTCCGCCACAAGGGCAGTACCTCTAAAAGTTCCAGACGGATCCTGGGGAGCTGTACAGTTATCCACCAACTGCTCCCTTCCTGTTACTCTAACTGCTGGACCTCCATCAGCACCACCTACAGCTACCCTCCATCCCGATAACCTACAACTTGAGTGGCCTCGAGTTAGAAAATGTATAATTTTATTTAGCTTGACCATTTTTTGCATATATATTTTAGCCATGAAGCGTGATAGTTTTTACCAAACTTTTAGCTGATGATGCTGGATGTATAACATGTAATCTAGCGAAAAAATTTCCCAAGAAACCCCGGCATTTTACTATCCTTTTCTGATGGAAGTTAAGATGTGTGGGTGCACTACAGGGTACGGTTGTAACAGGTGCAGCTGCAATAAAGAAGAGAGGCAATGTGGGGGCCAGTGCATATGTGTAAAAACTGCGAGAACACCAGGTCAACAATCCAGTCTATAACAACGACTGTAGTGGGGATTTAAGTACAGAGAGTGGTGATTCTGAAAGTTCAGATGATGATTCCATGTGACTTTCATGAACGAGTTGATTAACTTTATCTATATCAAATCCGTTGCCATTACATATTGTAAGAGCACAGTTGCCTATCAACGCAGAGAACGAACGGTTTCAACGTTCTTCGATGTTCAACTCCAACTGATAATAGAGATTATCCTTCGTTAGCCACATTAGGTCTCACATTGAACAATGGACTTAATATACAATGAATAGTTATTTCCGCGAAGGTCTTGCCCCCTTTCTGTAAATTTAGTACCTCCGGACTTATGTCTTATTTCTCATTCTAGGTGGCAGCTGAGGAAGAAGGAGGGAAAAGGAAAAGAGGGCGCCCTAAGGGGTCACTGAACAAGGGGAAGAAGGTGAAAACGGAAAAGAAGACGGAGGTCGAGGAGGCCGCGGACACCTTCATGGAGAAATGGTGGAAACAACAGGCAAGTATTTTTATAGGCAGTAAATAACAAACATTTTTACAATTTATCAAATTGACAGTTTTACTCAATATAACCTCTTCGCCAAAGGAAACCCCTTTTTATGTTGTGCATACCCATATTTATTCTAATTATGTAATTAAAACATGACTTAATTATACCGATCGCAATTACATCAAGAAATGTCAGAAATGTTGTTAGAGTATTTATCTAAATTCAAACCGGCTGAACAACAAGTTTGGAGTTTTGAGAACTACGGAGCGAAGAACTCAGTTCTCCGCTCCGTAGCGGCACTGCGATCAAAAAATAGCGATCTCCTAATCTCCTTAATAGTCATTCCCCAACACTTATTAAAACTTCGTATTGTTTCCGGCATGACGCTGTGGTGATTTTGTGATATGAGTACTTTATTTTGTAATGAAATATTTGTATTTTGTATTTTTTCGGAGTTGAGAAATGATCTGGAAGGAAGGTAGGCGCTCAGACACACTTTATGGACGATTTAGACGTAGCGCACGGGGTTTCACTTAGGATGATTCTCCGTTACGTTCTCGCGTGTGGCTGTAGGCTGCGCAGTGCGTACACACCCTCTGCTGGTTGCGTGCCGTCCAGGGAGTGTGTCTGAGCGTCTCGCTACCTTTTTCCAGTCAGTTCCCGTTTCCACATCCAAATTGTGTTGCAAGAAAGGAAACAGCTGTTTTATTTTGAAACGGGAATAAAAGGATTATCAGGAGGATAAAAGAAAAGGCCGCTCGTCACAATTGGTGGCTCCGGTGAAGAAATTGGAAGTGAGGGCTCTGATCATGATGTGAGATCACCCCCAAAGCCCCGGAAAGTACCTAATGGAGTTCGTGAAACAAGCCACTCGGTCAGTTAGTAATTGTCCGGAAGTACACCGTCTCAAACCATGAAGAAGTTGAAGAGTTTGAAGACAGAAGTTGAAGACAGAATCAGCTCACCCTGATGCATGAATGGGAACATAGATGTTTCAATTCATGAAAACATTTTTTTAACAAATTTTAAAAATTTTGGTACCATTCGATAGGAAATTGTCTCGACTACCCCGGATGTCAATAAGTATTTCACATGATGTCTATGGAAAGAGCAAATCCAATAAAAGGCGTTTTTTGGCATGTTCGTAACGACCGTAACGCATGTTTGAGACGCTGTAGCTGTGGCTATCCTCATAATTTTTGGACGAAACAAATACCTACTTGTAGATCTTGTTAAGCTCTTTCTCATACGCACAATTTTATGTTGTCATAAAGGAGAAAATGTACATTGTATGCAAATATGTAACGTTTTGTTACGACCGTAATAACGACCGTTACGTTACGGTCGTAACAAATGTAACGACCTTTGTGAGAAGGAAAATGTCGAGGAATCTATTGACCTTAGAAAAGTACCCGGCAACGTCATATTTTGCAAATACGAAAAGGAAAACCAGAACAAATGTCTTGTGATGAAAAAGATGAAAAAATCAAAGAGAGAAATTTGTTTCTCAAGGAGTTCGAAGATGATTTAAACAATTTAAAAGAACATCTATATCGGGTACGGACTCAGTATACCACCGTCAGGAAAGCTAAACAAGAAATGAGGAATTCCCCAGAACAAAACATCGCCATAATCCAAATGGACTGGTCTATGAACTTTTCCATTCGTCAGAGTAGGTTCTAACCGTGGATATATAGTTATACTGACAACGTCATTTCCAAACTGTAATCTCTATTGTGAAAGTAATAAATGGATTTCTATAATAGTTTCACCATGTCACACTCACAATATGAAATACCCGAAAGTGAGCTTAGCTTATACGTTTAATAACTTGGCCGGAGTTACTAACTTTATACACAGGGACGAAAACGCGAGCCAAGAAAGCTTCTGGTACGATTTCCAGTTCCTCCCGTCTCTTTCGGGTATCCAAGAAACCTATGGGACATTGCCTGGATCAGAAGGACCGAAGGATTATATTAAAAGATTAAAATACAATGGTGCAATAAAATAAAGCTGTATGAATCATGAATAATTAGTGCAGGTGTACGACTTCAGTGGGCTAGGCCAATTATACGTGGCTATAAATTATAATTGATACCACGAAATGGACCATAAAAGACCTGCTTCCAAATGGGTCATTATATCAAAGAGATCGCAGATGATACCCAAGAACTGAATGAGGAGCAGGTTGATGACTGATGAGGAGGAGAATTTGTAACGATTTGAATAGTAATCCATTAAAGAATTTTTATTCTTTTTCAGTCCTGTATTGAAGGCCCAGGCCCCCGAGAGGTCCCCTGCAGGACCTTCCGTTCCCATGATACACCGTGACAGCACCCCATCTCTACAACTGGAGGTTACCCCAACAAAAAAACCCGCAGAGCCAAAAGGGGAGCTGGGGAGCTGTCTTCAGAACCAGATGAAGAATGGCCTGATGAGGAATGAGGAAGACAGCAGACCTTTATACAAAAGGCAAAAGAACTAGAATATTTTCTTTCTTTCTGTAGACACTAGACAGCTGACTCATTGGGCGAGATGGACGCTAGGGCAGGGAAACGTAAATAATGGGTACATAATTCAATAATGAGGAGGAAATATGCGATGAGGATGAGGAGCCCATGAGAAGCCAGAGAGCCGAGACTTTAAGCGGGAACTGGTAACTGTTGGAAATATTGTTTCCGTGTTAGCTGACAGCACAAGCAACCTTTCAGCTGGCATGTCAACGTTTAGGAATCCTGGAGGATGATAACGCCATTGATCAAATGCTAACAGAGGTAGCATCTGTACAAACAGGAAACAACCTCCGGGACTTTTTTGTGAATCTTCTCATGTTTAACCGCCCGGGAAACATTCCCCAACTTTGGGAAAAATTCAGGGACGACTTGAGTAGCGACTATTCTCGAGCACAACTACCAGGACAAACTGCTGAAGATGCCCATAACCTCTTTTCTCATGGCCAGCTCTACGTGGTGCAAAGTCGGGTCGGGGATGGTGACCAACTAAAGGTCTTGGTTGGGAATACCAAAGCTAAAGGATACACAAACAATGTGGTATTTAAAGAGGTTTTGTAGTTTCATGTGTTTCTAGATTTCATTTGTGTTTTAATATTTATTTCTAAGCAAAGATAAGGTTTTTTTTAATTTGTGATCACAATTATGACTTTCAATGACACTAACGATCACACTCACACACACAATCAACAACCCGTCCGTAGGACGGGCAGGATCGACTAGTATCTCCAAATCATGGGACGTGGTTTAGTTTTCACTCTGATAAATAAATCATTCAATATATGTAAAGTCGGATTTTTTGAAGTTGACAACTTCAAAAAATCCGACTTTAGTATTGGGCGGAGGGCACACGATTTGTCAATCTCTGCTGCACTGCAGCGCCGAGCACTCCGTTCTGCTATTTCATCCTTTTTCTCAGGATCACGGTTTTAGTTTCGGCCTTAGTTTCAGTGAGATTAGCAACAGTTCGGAAAACAGATTTTATCAAGAGTAACGTGTCCTCATTATTCGATATTACATTCGGACACGAAACTCGTCCATTTATTTAGCAAAGGAGACAGCGAGGGAAAGAACCCCTGGTATTCCCTCTTCGTCTCAGTCCGGGTCTACTCTATATACGCTGTTGCAGTGTTAATGCAGTTAACAAGTACAACTTCAATCCTTTGCTTGTGTTACGTTGAAAATACTGGCTAATATTCCAGTTACGATTGCTCATTGTAACTAGTAACTACAGTACTAAACCATTTCTATTTAATTTATGTTTAACAAAGGCCATTTCTAATGTGATGGACAAAATTCTGGCGGCCTTCGACTTCGGCTACCCTTGTTATCCCCCATGTCAACTCTGAGAGTAAAGATGATACTTCCTCTGTATTACAGGATATTGAAAATGTCCTCACTAAACCGATTAAGGAACCCTCTAATGCGATCTCCAGCCCACTTGCAAAAGTTGGTACATTACATAGGTATATGTAAAAGGGTGGCGAACTTTTTGGCCTTAGCCCAGCCACTCAAAAAGAGAAGAAAAATGAGCAAGGACTAGTTTATTTTATAATTCTGACCCTTTTTATTAACTTTATAACGCTGTGTAATCTGGATGTGATTACATGGAACATACGGTCCCATCGCAGTGTTGAAAGGGCCACACTGAGAGTATTAAATACTCATGCCTGAGTATGGGGAACTTCTTTATATATGACTTATTTATATGTTTATAGTGTGAGAGCGGGAAGAGTTACTTATATGACTCTATTATAAATGTTGAAGTTCATTTCCAATTCTATCTTCAGCTTATATATACCGGTTCACTTAACTTGGGACCTGCCAAATCTTTGATAAGGGTAGAGTTATCCGCGATTACTTATCAATTACTCAAACAAATACTGTTTTGATAAAATAATAAAATGTTAAATGTTTCTTCTTTCAATCGAATATGATCTTTTTAATCTTAATTTTTCGCACTTTTTCACTCTGGTCCCTTCTTTTACAATTTCATCTTTTCATCTTTTTATTTTACATTCATCTTTTTTTCATCTTTTATTTTGCATTCATAATTTTGTGTTAATTGCATTTGACATTGAACCAGTTCAACAGTGTTTTACATTCGTACTTTTTAATGACATCTTTTAAACCTGAGGTTTGTTTTAACTGTATGTAAAATTGGCACTTTTACGGAGAGAGCTTACTTATCTCTAAATCAGGAGACGTGGTTTAGTTTTTACTCTGATAAATAATTCTTTCTTCTAATGTGATGGACAAAATTCTGGCGGCCTTCGACTCCTGGCCGGCTACCCTTGTTATCCCCCTGTCAACTCTGAGAGTAAAGATGACCAAGATACTTCCTCCGTAATACAGGATATTGAAAATGTCCTTACTAAACCGATTCAGAAACCCTCTAATGCGACCTTCAACCCACTTGCAAAAGTTGGTACATTACATAGGTATAAACCCATGGAAACCCATGGAAAACCGGTTCGGCTCGGGTCACTTGTGTTGGCACATTTGGCCTGCATCGCGGAGGCAGGTTCGGTAGACAGAACTGCCGAGGTCGGGCCCTTAATAAGAAGGGAAGTGTCATTATTATTACGGAACAACACAATGATGCAGAAACTGATCCACATTAATGTTCAAACCCTGCATCGACAATGTGGAGGAAGAGGTTGTAGCCTACATGTGTGAACGGGGAAAAGTTTTCACGGATAATTGCATTTCGACCGGCGTACGAACCCCTGTGAGGGGTCAGCAGTCAGCACCCAGACAAACAATTTTAATATTGAATCTGATGTTGATGCCATCAATTCCGATATGACCTCAGTTGACATCACCAGAACTACACTAAATCTACACTAACTTTGATATTTGAACAGAGGGAGGTACAACCCCCGTTCGAATTTTGGTCCTATCTATAGTATTAAACTGGCAGCATCCTGATCTAAAATAAGCAGAATTTTCAGCATTTTAGTCCGCCAATGTGCTGAAAATTCCTCTCAATCACATTCTTGCAGTACTGCAGCAGTGTGAATGAGAGAGAGAGAGAGAGAGAGAGAGAGAGAGAGAGAGAGGGGGAGAGGGGAGGGAGATGGAGAATATGTGTTGGTTGGCGCCAGTTGTGCGTAGTGCACCGACAACAGTCTAGAGGGGGAAAGGGGAGATTAGAGAGATTCATACATTACCATTGCAATTGAATTGGCTCTCTCTCTCTCTCTTTTTCAGCGCGACCAGTTCAACCAATCTGCTGAAAATCGTGCTGAAAACTGACCATTTCAACCAATCTGCTGAAAATCGTGCTGAAAACTGTTGTCGGTGCATTACGCAAAACTGGAACATTCCCCAGCATATTCTGTCTCTCTGTCACACACAACCAGCACATAATATCCCCAGATATCTCTCTCTCTCACTCTTCAGTCTTTCACATTCACTGCACCACCTATATTTTCAGCAGAATTTTCAGCACATAATATGTAGATGAAATTTTTGAATTGTAAAAATCAGCATTCTCGTTAAAAAAAATCAGCATCCTGGGAGACATTTCTTTCCAATTGGTTGGCAAATTTTGAATTTTCGAACGGGGGGTACAACTGGCCTGAAATGTCAGTAAAACGACTGTATTACGAACTGTATTACGAACTGTATTACGGGGGATAGTTTCGAGGCCCAAAAGCAGGCCCACTACAACCAGGCTCATATAAATAGGTACATATTAGCAATAACACAAAAAATGATAATATAGCCACTGTTTCATGTCGTAAGATGACATAACTAACCTAGAACCCTTATAGTACGGCCAATCTCGTTCCTTTGACTGGTTGATAGCAGAACAGATGAACAGGGAATATAAACTTACTTTGTCGGCCAAGGCCATTCAGACAAAGTAGCTAAAACGAAGGGGGAATATTATCGCCATATGACGAAAGTCATCTCCGGAGAACCAACTGGATCAGGGCCCGCATATTTCAGTATCCTCTATGAAATATTGGCGAGGATGAGATGTTGCAGGAGATTATTATTATTAAATCTTCTATATATGATATATAACGCTATGATATATTATCAACTACAGGTGAACCAACTGCAGCAATGTGGTTCTGTTGCCTAGTAACGGGGTTGAGAAGAGGACTGACAAGCAGGAACCGAACCTGCTAGTTCCTCCCAATATTACCGAGAATTCCCTCCTAAAGGGAAGGAGATTGGAGAAGAGTTACAGAAAAATAAAAAATACCTGGGAAGAATGGCGGGTTAAATATTAAGAGGAGTGTGGCAATGTAGCCTATGATCCTATTCTCGGTCGATTTAACAGACAATCGAGGCGAGAAGGAACACTTGAATTAAAAAGTAAGTCTTACGACTGATTGTATTATTTATAATATAATCCTCCCCATACCCCGAAGGAAGCAGTAAGTTCTACAAATAAGTTTAGTGTTCCTAATCTAAATATGAGTATACCAACTCATTCTTCATCTCATTCTACCAAGTCACCCCTCCCCCACCCACGACAGTTTACCCAAGCCCAAGATGTGATTCTGTGGGCACCAACATCAAGGTGGCGGATAAGCACCTACAAGAGGTGCACCCCGATTGTAAACTCATTTCGTGCAATGTATGTGGTCGGCGGTACGGCAGAAGGTAATTAACCCCATAAGTATTATGACTATATATTCATTTGTATGTACGAGTATATTATTGTAATCATCATGTACATCAGAGTACTCTCGGAACCAAGGTTTTAATACGGGAGCGCTCTCCCCCCAAAAAAAAAATATTACAATCTTGCCAATGAAAATAAGGGCTAAATTATAGCACAAGAAAGAGCACAATGCGAACTTATTTACATGTGAGATATGTGGGAATTTACCAAAAAGAAGCGTGTAAAACTATGGGAAGAGGTTTAAAACACACTGGAGCTACAGGAGATATGTTTCTGGTGAGGACCTCGAGATGATGAAATGGGAAGTCGGTGGATTAGCTGGCAAGAATACATGGCTAACTAGCACTGGGTGTCCTTACGGGTGGGCCAATGTGGACCTGGCACCCAATGGGGACCCGATTATATAACAAAATTCCCCAACATTGATAGGCTGATCATGGAGAGGATCAACGAGGAACAAGGAACTGAGTCCAACTCCTGCTTCGTGACTAGATACAGAAAAGGGGACGGCGTGGGGTATCACTCGGATTTCGAAAAAAGCTGTTTCGGCATCCGTTAGCTAAAATAAAGAGCGAGATACTGACAAAGGTGGAAAGGACCGGGCACACAAAAGATAAGAAACGAAGTTGTGAACTACTTTTAAGCGTGGTGCTCAGGGTTGACCGCCGCGCTGTTTCGCGCGCGCTGTGATTTCTCTACAATAATTCTGTTCGGCGGCCGCGCCAGCCGTCGGAGAGCAAAATGGGCCTAGTAAATTGCCACTTCACACGAGGAACGACCCTGCAAAATGATGATGTTAATGAAATTAAATTACGCACAACAGCATACTGGGGCAATTTACCGATACAACGTATGCCGATTCTAAATTTAAAATACATGTGCACAACAATTGGGACTGATATCTCTAAGCAAAAAAAGTTGGCAACCTTCAAATAGGGGGGGGGGGGGTGAAGTCTTTGAAGTCGACATCAAAAAATGTTGTGTTAATATTTTGAGAGGTTCTTGAAATCTTTTATTACTGATATAAATGGTTATAATTTTTGTTGTTGTTATATATGTCTGCTAATTTCTCTCCTTGTTTTAATACTCACCAGGCAACGTTATTACATTCCATTTTCTCAATTCTAGTGGTACTACTTTCAAGTCAATATTTAAATCTCTTCTCCATAGCAGAATGGCTAAGACAGACAAGAAGGGCGCTGTGAGTGCCGGTGGTAAGAGTAAGAGTGTTGCTGTAACTAACAGGTTCAAGAATGGCAAACCCCCCAAACAAGCACTCAAACCAAAGCTACAGCAGAATCGCCCCGGCCAAATTACATAATTGGTTCAGGAACCAACAACCATAACGATTATGAAGACATCAGTATTTTGAGATACCAAAAGGTAATCGGCCTAGTGTCAAGGTCTTGAAAAGGGAACAGAGAAGACAGCTATGATTTATCCCTTTATATGAGAAATGATTAATTAATCGTAATACCTTAATTGACGTTTAACTAAACAACGTAATGATCAGAATTGTTCGAGTCGTCATATTGTTGTTGAATGAGGCAAACCAATTGAACTGTGGGCCAGTAAAATGCTAAAAACACCATGCCACCACACCAAACTGTGCAGCTCATATATCATTTGTGCAGCTCATATATCATTTGTGCAGCTCATATATCATTTGTGCAGCTCATATATCATTTGTGCAGCTCATATAGCATTTGTGCAGCTCATATATCATTTGTGCAGCTCATATATCATTTGTGCAGCTCATATATCATTTGTGCAGCTCATATAGCATTTGTGCAGCTCATATATCAAACTTTCAAACTTTCAAACTTTTCAACACTACTTTAAACAAATTAATTTGAGATGTTACAGGTAGAATGTTGAAACAGCCCCTAAGGGCAGGCCCGCATGAACTAAAGAAGAAGTTCCCTGACATCTCCCACACCCTTTGGTACGTTTGGGAACCCAATTTAGTTCCCCACCTTCCCCTGATACATCCCATTGTATCGAACTTCCCCTTCTCAACACCGACCCCTCCCTCAGGGACGGGCTCCGGTGCACGAAGAGAGAAGGAACCAAGAAGAAAATACGAACTGCGGGTCGTGAGTTGTTTGTTAAGTATTAAAAGGAATGTTTGGTGCGTGTTCGGTTTGTGTGAGTTATTTTAGAATATTCTATTTAGACCTTACTTTTTTGAACACGCACTTAACAAATCGGATCCCCACTTGCTAAGCAACCCTGGTGAAATGAGCTTTCCGTTCTCTTCCACACTGAACAGCTTCTTTCTCCCGGCCCTAAATCTTGCCGTAGGTCGCTCCGATACCAGCAGTGACACCAACCTGCTCGAAATATCTGACGTCAACATTTCCGATCTATCAATTGTTGACGATCCAGTTACAGCAGAAACCTCGTTAATAGTTCGGGTCCAGCACCGTTCATCCCACCGACCATCACCCTACCGGACCAAGAAGCCCAATGATATTCTCTCCATCCCCAAGGGTAAAAATGAATGGTTCCACCTGAATCAGAGACACGGCAACCTCCACTTGGCCTCTGAATCACCCATTTTTGGCGAGAGACGTAGAACGCTATCCGAGCCTTCAGTGACAGCCGAAAGATCTATACAATCGGTTTCTCAAGCTGGAAAATATAAGTGCGTTTATGTGAAGTCACCTGGCCTAGTGGTTCATCCTCAGAATTCATCCCCTGTTCTCTTTCTCGCCAATGAGCTCCCACACGGCAATGAGAAGAGCACGCTTGAAACAGCTCTCAAGCAAGATCTCAGGCACTCGTGCACTAACAGGAAATCGTGCTCATGCGAATCTATCGTCGTAGGCGACTCTCATGCTGTGTATGGGCAGTTGCTCTCCGCATTAAATGAACAACACGCATCCCGTTTTGAAGGAGCCAACCCTGGGTGGAATGCTCTTCGTATCATCTCTGCCACTTCAAATGAACCCCCCTCTCTAGAGCCCCAAGAACCTGGTTTCTGCCTTCTCCATTTTGGTGGACGCGACACCCTGCAGATTTTCCCTAGAACTAAATCCTCCAGTACTCACAACCTTATCCTGGAGGTCCCTCTAGGCTCCTTTGCAGTAGTCCACATACCCACTGAAGTTGTGCCAGGCAATAGTATCACCCTTTATCGAGCCCCCAACCTTGATCAGGATGCATCACGCTCCTTCCAGGTGATCCCGGTCAAGCTCGATAATCCTCTCCCCCCAGCAACATCGATAAAGCCTCCTGCTCCTACTCCTCCAGGAAATGCCAAGGTGTCCTCTACCCCTGGTTACCATGGCAGTTTGTGCGTCGACTGTTGGTGTCCCTAGTGTCGCCCAATCATCTAGTTCCCTCATCAAACTCCCAGAGGGATCGAATGATGTTCAACCTACATCCCCCAGCGACCTCCGTGACCCTTCCTTTGCGATCCCAACTAACCTATTGCCACCATTACCTCCATCGCCCGCTAACGAAAATAACACTAGCCAGCCGGAAGTATTCATCCAGTCCCCTACCGCTGGAGATGGTGCTGATGATGATGTCCCCTACAAAGAACATCACCTCCCTGAACCATCCACTGAAGTTCCCCCTGGCCCGGGCTCTGTGACTGAGTCACAAACTCCAACCACCGACGTTAACAGCTGCGATGTGAAGTCTGTGAACCCCCCCGAGAAACCTCCAGAACCTCAGCTACCTGACACAGGGAACCGTGATGAGTTAACCATCTCCCCTACACCTACTTGTGATGACATCCACCGTGAAGAACCCCTCATCCCTGACACTCCTCTCCAAACGGCCCCACCCGGCCAGTCTGAAGAGAGTCCTCATCCCGAAGAGAGTTCTCACAATGCCGATACCCAAGTAGACACCGAGCCGATAGCAAATATCAGACCAGTTGGTCGGTTTGTGCCGGAAGAGATCGCCAAACTGATCCTGGAAAAGATCAAAACCCCTGATCTCCAAGTTCTGAGTTCTGCATGTGGAATTTCGAACAAGTCAGCCGCTTCAAGCATTAAAGTTCTGATATCCACCAAATTCCAGTCGATATACGATGGAAAAGCCCCACTCCCTGAAACTCTGGCTACCGAAGTCGTGAACAAACTTAACAGTCACCAGATCAACACACTACTGGAACTGGGCAACGTGAAATTCATTAAACGTGCTATTGTGTTCGATCGCAGGAAAATTCTTTTGGACTATTGGTTGTTGAAAACTCTTCAACATGACGCCCCACCAGTAAGACCAAAGAAACAAAAAGGAAAAAGAGGTAAAAAGAAATCAAGGCACTCAAGCTTCAACAAAACCCTGACAGCTGAGTGCGTCCAGTCCACTAGCGAAAGCGAACAAGAATGTGAGACCAAGCCCCGACTCTTACCCATATCTCTTGATCCTGTAAAAGAAGAAGAGTCCTCCTCAGAACAACATCAAGACTCATCAGGTACATCAGCTGTTCCTACCAGCCCCACTGAAGTCTCCGAACAGCAGCTATACCTCCTGGAGAAAAGCATTATGGAACTCAGGCCGGACCCCCCTTGCTTATTCGCTGAAGCCTGGAGTCCTGAGGTATTTCAACCGGGCAGCAGAGATGTCAGCAAACTTCCCCATGGATCACATCATAGATGTCAGTACCCCACTTTTGGTATACACGTTCCGAGAACAAACCCAGTCAGAACTGGTTTGGTATTCCAGTATTATCAACTTTGTCCGAAAACACACCACTGAAAGCTTCTTGAATAGCTGGGAGGAATCCAGAGAGTCTAACAGGAAGCTATCCTTCTACAATAGCGTTAAAGTCAAGTTCGAACCCGAACCATACTTGTCTTTGGAGCGAAATCTAGCCAAGAGAGTGGCTCAGATTAGGTCGGCTTCTCATGGCCTCAACATCGAGCGGGGACGTTTTGAAAAGTATCGAAAGGGTGGATTCTCACTGGAAAAAGAGAGACTGTGCCCGTACTGCAACACATCCGACATCGCCTCTCTTGAGCTCCTAAGTGAACTGCCCCACTATGACCGAATCACCGAAGACGAACCCCACTTCCTCCTGAAATGCCCCCTTTATGAGGACCTAAGAGCCCGTATACCAAAAAGTACCTCCCCTCGGCTGGTAGTGGTCAGACTCAGACACCTTTTCAAACCGTCGGCCGATGACACTATCGAACCAGTCCGCCAGACCGCAATCTACATCGAAAAAGCTTTCTCTAGAAGACAGGATTTCATCAGAGACACGGGTCCATCCACCAATTCCCACTGAAACGTTGATTACTCTCAACACATCGTTAGGATATGGATTCCATTACGGCAATCCTATCCATTTTCTATTTATCCTTTGAATCGTTGAGCATTCTCAACCAACCGCTAGGATATGGATCCCAATCACATAACACCATCCACTCTCGCCGATCAGCGTGAGCTTACTCAACCCCACTGAGTCTTGGATACCCACTGATTCGCTGAGTATTCTCAACATCCCGTTAGGATATGGATTCCATTACGGCAATCCTATCCAATTTCTATATATCCTTTGAAACGTTGAGCATTCTCAACCAACCGTTAGGATATGGATCCCAATCACATTAAAGACCATCCACCTTCGTTGAGTTCTGAGCAGCGTGAGCTTACTCGGCCCCACCGAGTCTTCATGACTCCCTGAAACGTTGAGTACCCTCAACAGACCGCTAGGATATGGATTCCATCTCGGCAATCCAATCCAACTTTGTTACCCACCAAACACTAGTTGAGCATACTCAACCCCACCACCAGTTCCCAGAAAGTCCAGGGTTGCTGGCACCTTCACGAACTCTCCCATTTCTTATACGTGTTTTATATTTGTGAGTTTTGCTTGCCTGCTGCAGTTTTTTTCCCGTCCCCCTGAGTTTTATTTTTCTACGAGATTTATTATTTATAAATCCCTAAACCTCTCCTTCAAGACAAATCTGGCGAAAGAGTTGCTGATCATCTCATGAGGAAACTTGCAGAGAGGGGACTAGATGCTGCAGCAGTATCACGGAGACAGTACCACGGAGACAGTGCCGGCCAGAAAAGGGAGGACTAGGAGTGACACGGACCCGGTTCTCCAATGCACTGATATTAACGCCATTGTGGAGCAAATGAGAGATTTCCATTTATTAATTACCTGGTTTGTACATGTTTCTCTCATCTCTGGACTCGATCATTTAACATTTTCAAATTTCAGCCGATCTCAGTGGGAGAGCTGGAGGGGAGAGTCAGGTGTTACATTTGTAATAAAGGCCCTGGCTACCCCTAACACCAGGCCGTCGAGACACCTGCCCGAACCAAATCGCCCCAGTTTTCCAAAAACTCCACAATATCAAGGCTCATGTGGTGACGAAGGTTCACTTAGCCAACCTCACGGCTATGGGGAAAGCTAACTACACCGGGAGCGCAATGGAAAACCTGTCCCTCATCGCATATGATAACATATCGAAAGGTGGATCATTCAGGTATGCTCTATACACTATAGATTTGAGTGTTCGGTGTCGTGTCTACTTCAATTTCAATTTTCATATCCCAATAGGCAATAACTGTCCATTTCCCAGGGACTACGAGAGTGAAGTGGCTCTCGTGAGGAAGTGTGGTGGGAAAGTGGGAACATCGAACCACAGCAAAGACTTCCCCCGCGATTCATTAACTGTGCGTTCAAGGTTGTTGGAGAGGCATACCGGGAGTATTTTGTCATCTGCACCGTGCAGATGGTGTTATAGTATGGACGTAGGGCGAGAGATTTATCAATCTTTCGGTTTTGATTTGAGTGAGATAGCGACAGTTAGGAAAATAAATTTTACAAAGCGTTTCGTGTCAACTTTATCGATTCTACATATTATTCTACATATATTAATATAATATATCGGCCACGAAACTTGACATTTCATTTTTAGCCAAGAGAGAAAGAACCCCAGGTATTCCCTCGTCCCTCGACCCGAGCCAACATTAAAGATGTAGAATGTGTACAAGGCTGTCCTCGACCAACATCCAAGGACAAACTCCTGAAACATCGAGGCATGGTGTTCCAGGGGACCAGATAAACTTCTTTGAGCTCAACCCTGAAGATCGGATGGCTCCTTATTGAAAAATAAAGACCACTCTACGAAAGCTAATCACCTAAACTTATTTTAATTTTTATTAAGTAATAAATACTTACCTTGATTTTAACTGAAATGCGAATTTGTATAATAAACTTGTGAGTTCTTATTCAGTATTCACTTTGGGGGAGGGGTGGTATATATCTCGCGCTCCATCTCTCAGTAGACTTCTGAATTTGACAGTTTGGTTAGGTCAGTCTTCAGCTGACAGCTAAAGCAATAAGTATAAACATCTTGTAGTTCCTGATATAATTAGATATGTAAATCCCCGCTGCCCTCCATCAAGTGCCAGGAAATGAAAGGGGCATGGTGTTCCACACAGAGTTATTGGTAATAGAAACCAGGGCCGGGACTTAACAGCGTACGAGATCTCGGAAAATAGCCAAACTGGACAAATGCTGACCAGTGACCAGTTTTACAAGGGAGTTAGAAAATAAATTCTATAAACATACAACATGAGAAGAGATGCTGCCTATGTAAGTAACCAACCATCACACGACTGAGAGACTTCTTAGTGGTCCCAGCCATCAAGCCTGTAAAGAACACAGTAATGACTGTAGTTCGAGACAAAATTTCTCTATCAGTCATTGGTATCGAGATGTCAACCAGCTGGAACGTTGCCCGAGGTTATTAAAAAGGTTATTAAAAAAGTTATAAGAGAGAGGGCGAAGGTGCTGCTCAAGCGGCACTTGAAACTGCAAGGGACACTAAACTGACAGCTTTTTTTCGCTAAGAATCGTGATGATGAATCGGCAAGATCAATTCTGTATATATGTACCCCGATTTCCCGGAACAATTTGTTTGGGATGATAGGTCTAGGTCATGGAATATTTTGTGAAGAACCATTCTTTTCTCATGGCCAGCTCTACGTGGCGCAAAGTCGAGTCTGGGATGGTGACCAATTAAACGTCTTGGTTGGGAATACCAAAGGATACACGTGAAAATAACTTTCTTTACAGTATTTGCGTGTTACAGGGCAAAGATACGGTCGAATTCAGTAAATCCTTAATGATTATGAAAGGAAAAAGTAGCATGAAGGATACCGTAATGTGCAGCGTATGTGGACAAACACTAAGCAGGAAAAATGTAAGTGGGGCACTACACACATCAAATTGTCCCACCCGGGCCCGGACCGGGTCTGGAGAATATAATATAATATTAATAGTAATAACTGGTGAAGTGGAAACAGCTTTGGGGCGATCAACGACCAAAGATTCGACAATGACAGCTGAGGAACTTGTTGGACATTTTAGATACAGTGAACTGAGGAATATTTTTCAAAACAATTCCTGTTCCATGAAGGACTATCTGATGTACTACAATAACTTGGACACCAGTTCTCTAAAAGAAGCTATTGCAAATTTGGTGACGTGGGGTTGATGTAACATTTCATTAAGCCACCACCACATGTCTAATGATTATTAAATTGACATTTGATTCTATAAATACAAGTTGAAAAATTTTATAACATTTTTTATAAATATGTACAAAATATGTAATATTTTACAATATTTCATACGAACAAACTGACGACAATAGACCCGGGATCTATCATTGGAGAACGTATTATACTGAAATGAGGGCCTGCCATTTTATGAACACCGATTTACTTCTTCTAAGACTGTAGTAGATAATCATTGTCAAGTTTATCAGACATTTTTCTTTCATTTGAATCGCATCTTCAATCTTCATTTCATTTACTTTTTTTTCAATTTCCATTTTGGTCATCTTTTGTCCATCTTTGACTGTTATGTGCTACTTTCTGTACCGAGTTAGTTTCTTCATGTTGTGTTGACGAGGTTTATCTTTGACAATTTGATGTCGCTTTGTACGCATCACTAGTATGAGCCATAGTATATCCTTTATTATATAACTTGTATCATCTTTTTCAGCAGTTCTAGTTTTTACAATAATTACAGTTTACAATAATTTACAATAAATTCCGAGTTTTTCAGTCTCCCGTCACTACCTCCCTCACTTCACTTCCTCAATATGTTTTCTCTCCAAATACAAGCATAAGATATTCTTCTATCCTATCATTGACCTGAGGACAGACTCTATTGAGTCGCCGACGTGAAGTAAGGTTGATCTCCACCTTACTTTACGTCGGCGACGGCAACGTAATTTTCAGTAACTTACAGAGGTATATTTCGTATATTAACGGATAAGAATCTCTGTGTGAATTCCTGGAACATTTCAAAGGACGATGCTATGATGGCCAGCTTGTCAAGGAGGTGGTTTATTACACGTGCCACCGGACACGGTCCTCTGTCCACAGTCCACACTCCTGAGTCTTTAACTTTTTATAATCTAGTTACAATTCATTACAAACAAAAATTAGTTATCTTTATTTCAGCTCACGGCAGGAATCCTTAGAGCGGCTGGAGTGGAGGAGAGTGAGTTTGATGAGTACTTGGCCTGCACAACTTGGGACCCACATTATTCAGTTGGTGTTCAAAAATGCACTGGAGAGGGCACCTGACATCGTAAAGACTAAGTATGACATTGGGCGATTCCTGGTCTAGGAAAAGAGAAGAGCGGACTTTATTTTACGAGGCAAGGAGAATTATGGCAAAGATCCTCATGATCCAAAAGTACTGAGAACTATCAAAGAAGAGAAAACAATGAAGTTTGTTCAACAAGACTCGGCTATTGCCAAGGACTACTTTGTGAACGGCTTGTATTACCTGCGTCCTGCGTGTGTTCGAAGATTTGATCAATGACCCAGATCGTACACCGCCTGTTACACAATATGATTTAAAACTAGTTTTATATTACATTATCACTGCATTATGTGGAGCCACAGGTGCGCCAGTCGCCACCCCCGGACCACATCTGCTATCCTACTTACTAGAATACGCAGCATTTACTTCACTGATGAAGACTATAATAGGTGCCCTGAGTTGGAAGTAGTCGGTTCGTGCATTCGTATATAATTCGAAGGACCGCAACCCGAATCTCTCTACAACGTGATGCAATGGATTGAAGGGGAGCTAACTAGGCCCCCGGTTTCAGTGAGCCGTGAGGATATTATATATACCTATTATATATTTATGTGCGTGCGTGTACACAAATCATTACAAGGGTGGACAATTACATTAGGAAACTAACATTGGTCGACTTGTTTCTAGGCAGGCAATGTTATACAAGTTCATCCTGGGATTCTTCGGAATGAAACCGAGGAGAGCACTAGCAAAAGACCAGGGGAGAGTGCACACTATCCGAGTAACGAATATAGAAATGATGTGGATGGATACAGGAAGTGGTACTCTATCCGGGATAATAATTGTTGTTAAGTGACAATAGCAACAACATTAAAATCCAGGTATCGGTTAAATAGCAATGAATATATTATAGAGATTATTACCGTTTTCTTGAAAAAGTTCACCACAGGTGGGCCATACATATGAAACCACATCTGCTATCCTACATACTGGGATACACAGCATTTACTTCACTGATGAAGACTATATAAGACTACAATAAGTTAATAATTAATATGTGCCTTGACAAACGATAAAACAACCTACACAACATGGAGTTAGTCGAGTGTAACCGGAGGGGATCAGAATAATAGCTGACGGACAGTACGACTCCCCCGGTAAAAGTGCATACTACTGCACCTACACTATCATAGGACCTGACAACCAGATATTAGAGACGTTCATTCTAGTACCCCGGAAGGCAACTGATTGTGGGGACGGCAATCTAGAGGCTCAGCATGTCTGAAAATGGTGCTAAAAACGGGACTCACAGTCACAGACTTTGTGACTGACAGAGACACCAGTGTTGCCAGGGTTGTGAAGGAGGAGTTCCCTACTATTAAACACCACTATGACACCTGGCATATGGCCCGAAACATCATGAAAAAGCTGATTGGAATCAAGCATGCCACACCTTGGATCGATGGCATTGTGAACCATTTTTGGAGGTGTTGTAGCAATAGTAAGGGAGATGGGGAGGTTCTAGTGAAAAGCTTCCACACCACTATGACACCTGGCATATTATAGAGATTATTGCCGTGTACCTTAATTATTAAGAAAATAAAGAAAATCAGAGTCTATAATTCCAGATCACGTAAGGGTCACCGCACACCAAAGTTAAAATTAAAATTTTGATTTTAAACCCGCACAGTGCACACACCAGCGGGCGTTAAAATTTCTCTCCCCCATTCTAAAAGTAACAATCTTGCGTGTGATTTTGATGTAATTACATACTCGTGGACCGTGGTATTCCATGAAAGATGTGCTCACTGGCAGTGGCAAGAACACCAACAGCTGTCAGTACCGTGGTACAGAGTACAGACTGAAGAGTGAAGCCGCCCCAACTGATGTGCAGACGGGGGAGTGTCTGAGTGATTGAATATTTTAAATCCAATCTTTCTTTTAAAACATCTTTCATTGCAGTCTGCCACTTGTATAAACCACCACCACCTTCACCTATTTGTATGTGCTATTTGCTGAACTGCACTTCCATGTGGTGGTACTGTAGTCAACGGGGGGAGCTCAGAAATGAGCTCTTCGTGCCAGCTGAGCCCTGATATCCCATCTGTATGTTGGGGGATCGGGGCTTAGTCCCGTTGCCGTGGACCTGCTGGCTGATGGTCCAGTGAGTACGGTCAACTCACACACAACTTCGGTTGGTACAATCAACCTTTGTTGAATTCATAATATATAATGACACATTTCTTTAGAATATAAGAATGAACGGGCTTGCAGGGCGATCCTGAAAATGAAATAATTTAATAAAGGTGGTGGGACCTCAGGATGGACAGGTTCGACCAGGAAGGAATCTTCCCCCAGCCGCATTCAGACCCCTTTAGCAAGCCCTTGATGCGGCCCTGTGGCCTGTACCGTATCAAGAGTCTATATATCCCCCCTCCCCCCATGCCAACACCCCCAAAAAAAACTACTACCCTCTCCCAACCAGGACCGATATGCTGATAACAGGAGGTATCTTATTCCACCACGAAATGATAGCTCTACATGACAAAGACATGAATGCCTACCAAGGAACACTCGGGATATATATATATATATATATATATAATATGTGATTTTGAGGAGTTCACTTGGCAGTTCTACAGGATACACCAAGATAGAATGTAAGTAATTAAAGGTACCACCTATAAAACAATAATGAATAAATTGTTCATTATTGGCTGAATTAAAAATGACAATTAGCGTCAATATTTATTATATAATGAGAAAATAAAAAAACACGCTTCAGTGACAGGCGTGGTGACTGCCAAGAGTGCGGCAGCGTGGAAACTCATAACGGACAAGATCTCTCCATTATTGTCATTGCAGAGCCGCGGTAGAAGGGGGAAATTAAATCTGTTGGAATTTATTAACCTGACACTCCAGACCTGACACTCCACGACTACGTATACATAGTACTGAACTACCACCAGCTAGATATGAACAATTTCAATGCCAAGGTCATGAGTGGGAAATGGAAGTGAGCGCCAACAGCTTTCTTCCTCCCCATCTCATATTACTTACATTTGTTAATATATAACAGTTACATTACAATAACAAACACGAGTGTTTTAGAAAACAATTGTTTCACTACCAGTAGCCTGGTAGATCATCAGTTCCGATAATGAAATATCAACAAACAAACAAATCAATCCCTGCTCCTTTAGAAACATTTTAATAGCATGAACTTCCGGGTGTGTCTGCATTTTCCCACAACTTCCGAGCGCTTGTTCAGGGGGGTTATATCCGTCCTCTTGGAGTTTTCCAGTATTTGTACTTTCTCCGTGGTGCAGAGGTCGCACGATTGTATCTACTCCATCGAATACGGTCCTCCTCACTCCTTCCCGCTGGATCTTTAGGTCTCTACAGAGATGATGGGCTTGCAATAATTGAAGAACAAAACGGCCCAAAGATCGAGAACATCAAGAAAAAGCTCATAAAATTGTTCAAACAAGAAGGCCTGAAAATCACAGTGAGCATCCCTTCCAAGGAAACGGACTTCCTAGACGTCACCCTCGACATCACTTCGGAAACACACAAACCTTACGTCAAAAAAGACAATACCATACTCTATGTTGACAAAAGGTCCAACCACCCAGTGTCAATCAAGAAGAACCTGCCGAAGATGATAGAGAGGAGGATTTCAGAACTCTCATCCGACCGAGAGAAGTTCATGGAGGCTAAGGGACCATACGAGGAGGCATTGAAAAGAAGCAACTTCGAAGGACTCCTCAATTACACAGAGCCCGGCACAAATAAGAGGAAGAAGAGGAGGAGGAAGAGGAACGTGATCTGGTTTACCCCGCCATATTCACAGTTAACCAAAACAAACATCGGCAAGAGATTCCTCCAACTACTGGACTCACACTTCTACATAGGCCACCCTCTCCGCAAGCTATTTAACAGAAGAACCGTTAAAGTCAGCTTTAGCACCCTGCCCAATATGAGCCAGATCATCAAGGCCCACAACAAACGGGTATTGAAAAGCAGTGGAGTGCCAGCCAACACAGAGCGGTCCTGCAACTGTAGAAGAACAGCTGAATGTCCCCTGCAACAAAAGTGTCTACAAAAAGGTGTGATCTACGAGGCCAGTGTAACAACACAAACTGGAACATCCAGCTACGTTGGTCTTACGGAAAATCAATTCAAGACCAGATACAATGCACACCAGAGCAGCTTCAGAAGGGAAAATGCGAGGAAGTCAACCGAACTGTCGAAACATGTATGGGAATTGAAGGACAGCAACACAGACTTCACTATACAGTGGAAGGTTATTGACAGAGGGCACCCACCCAATGGACCCACACAATCGTGCGACCTCTGCACCACGGAGAAAGTACAAATACTGGAAAACTCCAAGAGGACGGATATAACCCCCCTGAACAAGCGCTCGGAAGTTGTGGGAAAATGCAGACACACCCGGAAGTTCATGCTATTAAAATGTTTCTAAAGGAGCAGGGATTGATTTGTTTGTTTGTTGATATTTCATTATCGGAACTGATGATCTACCAGGCTACTGGTAGTGAAACAATTGTTTTCTAAAACACTCGTGTTTGTTATTGTACAGTACTCCAGGAAAATTTCATTGCCCTGTCGAGTTCTCCTGAGGACGCAATCCCCACAAATCACGATTACCTACAACTATGGCTCATGCAACTATGGCTCATAAAATCTATGAGCCATAGATGCATGCAACTATGGCTCATAGATTTTATGAGCCATAGATGCATACAACTATGGCTCATAGAAATGTGATCTGATTAGGTTCTATGAGCCAAAGCTAGTGAGAGTGAGTGACACGTGAGTGACACGTGAGTGACATGTGAGTGACACGTGAGTTTTCGAATCATGTAATATTAAATGAGCACAAATGTAAACGATTTACATAATGATAAATCTAATATTACATAATTAAAATTACTCTATCAGTTCATCTTGGATATAATGGTAACAGGGGTCCTTCTTTGGACAGTTCATAGAGCATTTCACGTGAATCAGCAGCTCCTTAACACGATGTTTATTCAAATCTAGGATCGGATAAGTACTAAACAGCCGCCTTGCATTATCACTATCAGGATCCACAGTAACTCCACTAGTTGTTAGTGAATCCACTAACAAATTCTAATGAGCGGGATGGATATTTGACAGTGTCACATATCCACCCCCCTCACTGACACGATTCTGGGATGCGTCATTAGCAGAGTGAAACGATACGAGATACGAAACTTATGATTCGGGGGAGCTCATTAGCAGTGTGAGACGATACGGTATATGGAACATGATTCGGGGAAGCTTATTAGGAGTGCTAGACGATATGAGACACGATTCGGAGAATGTTTTATCGCTCTTTCTATCTATCTCTATCTTTATCTATCTCTATCTCTTTTTGTCAATTATCTTGGACTTGAGAACCAGATGAGGTGCCTACCATTATACTATAATGCGAGCTGACGCTACACACTTGGTGAGTTTAGTGCCCTTATTTTTGGTAATAAGAGCCTATCGGCTCGCCTCATTGTTTTTAGGAGGATATGTTGTTTTTGATGGAATGCGTTGGGTTTTTTTCGAGTCTTGCCAAACAGACCAAATTCAAACCATTCCATCTAAAACAACAACATATCCCCCTAAAAACAACGGGGCTGAGCCGACATCCAGATAAAAAAGGAAAAGGAGTATGGACAAAAATAAAGGGCACCAAAGTGTAGCTTACTCGCATTAGCATGAGTAGGTATCTCATCTGGTTCTCAAGATAATTGACAAAAGAAATAGAGATAGATAGAAAGAGCGATAAAACATTCTCCGAATCGTGTCTCATATCGTCTAGCACTCCTAATAAGCTTCCCCGAATCATGTTCCATATACCGTATCGTCTCACACTGCTAATGAGCTCCCCCGAATCATAAGTTTCGTATCTCGTATCGTTTCACTCTGCTAATGACGCATCCCAGAATCGTGTCAGTGAGGGGGTGGATATGTGACACTGTCAAATATCCATCCCGCTCATTAGAATTTGTTAGTGGATTCACTAGCTATAATAGTTATCGACGTCACGAACAACACTACAACGTTCAACGAGTACCGGGAGGTTTTGGAAGAGTGTGAAAGATCAGAAACTTTAGCCAGGCAATTTCTGGGAACATCCTTCCTATACTACTTTCTCGAAAATCAGACCTGTTGGAGAGTTTTTTACTGTGGATCCTGATAGTGATAATGCAAGGCGGCTGTTTAGTACTTATCCGATCCTAGATTTGAATAAACATCGTGTTAAGGAGCTGCTGATTCACGTGAAATGCTCTATGAACTGTCCAAAGAAGGACCCCTGTTACCATTATATCCAAGATGAACTGATAGAGTAATTTTAATTATGTAATATTAGATTTATCATTATGTAAATCGTTTACATTTGTGCTCATTATTCATATTGTGCTCATTCAATATTATATGATTCGATCTCTCACGTGTCACTCACGTTTCATTCACGTGTCACTCACGTGTCACTCACGTGTCACTCACGTTAATATATAACAGTTACATTAATTAATTTGGAAGGGTAATACAACTTATCTGACTCCTGGTTAGTGAGGGGTGACGAGGTTAAGGAAGAGGATCAGCGGGTCCCGATCATCACCACCCCAGTCAGAGGCCGTGGGAGAGGAAGAGGTAGTGGGGGTAGTAGGAAATTTATAAATAAGAACCCCCACTTATTAAGTTTTCACACAGGTTTTCTCCAAGGACAAGAGGACATCAACTGTTGCATCTTCAACAATTTGTTCCAGTGAAGTGTTTGGAAGTAGTAGTTCTTCAACCTTGAGTTCCGATGACAGAACTGAGGTAGGTTGGTTAATAGTTTTGTATATTCAATACTCAATGATTCGCACCTAATAGTTTTGTATATTCAATACTCAATGATTCGCACCTTTAATTAACAACTCGCTGTTCAAGATGCTCCTGTGACGCTCAAAAGGCAGTATAACAAGTCCGATATAAGCGAAGCGGTCGCATTATCGAGATGGCTTAAAGTGCCCATCAATACAACCTCCAGGCTTGCAACAAAGTTCCTTAAAGCACAATTAAAGCACGAAGAGAAAGATTTGCCCAGGATTACATTTTCCAAAGTTTATTCTACTTTACAGTTTCTGTGGAAGCAAGCAGTTAAAGACCTAACTTTCGGAAAACCGGACGGTTAGTATTATGACACTCTCTATTATATTTATATGTTCGCAAAAGGCAAGCTTCCCCTCGTCCGACCCGAAGTTGGAATCATATGGGTTTAGTTTGTCGAACCGGCAAGTTGCTAACATGTTTCAAATCTTCGCTACTTCTCAAATGATCCCATACTTTCAGTCTAATCCCAAAATCCTATTAAAAATAGAGACAAAAATAACGGCACCAAACTGTGAAATGCCCTTGTATTAGTGCACAAATTGGGGGCAAATTGTGCAGGGGCCACCCCAAAATTAATCTCTAAGTAATTAATTAATTAATTTTGACTATTCCCACTTTCTGTAGATTATATTATATGTTTTATGCATGAAGAACATTCCTAGAAAGTTTCAAGTCGATATTTTAAGCAGAACGGAAAATATAATTTAGTGCATGGGCAAACAAAATGGTGCAAGGGCACATGTTCAGGGGAAATTTGCACAAATTGTGCAAGGGCAAATTTTGATTAATTTGCCTATAATTAATTACCTAATTGATATATTAATCATACGGCTCTTCTAGTACTCGTAGTTATGCTACTAGAACATGCATAGAAAGTTTCGTGTCAAAATATTAAACGGTGTGGACACAGTTCGATCATAAAATTGGTGCAAGGGCTGCCCTTGCACCATTTGCCCTTGCACATTGCCTGCCCTTGCACCAAATTCCATTTTTTGCACGGCTCTAACTAACTAATTAATTAATTTTGACTATTCCCACTTTTCGAACATCATCTTTTATGATTGAAGAACATTCCTACAAAGTTTCAAGTCGATATTTTAAGCAGAACGGAAAATAGAATTTGGTGCAAGGGCGCGGTGCAAGGGACAGAACACGCAATGTGCAAGGGCACGGTGCCCTTGCACCATTTTTAATTACCTATAATTAATTAATTAATTAAAAATTCAAAAATCCGCCAACGTCATGACACAAAGGAATACTACAAGAACATGCCTACAAAATTTCAAGTCGATATCTCAAACGGTGTGGCCACAATCGTTGACATGTTTTTTGCCCCCCCCCCCCCCCCCCAAAAAAAAGACCTTTCTTTGTTCTTAATAGGGCCGGCATTTTTGGGTTTTTGTGCAAGGGCAAAAAATTTTTTTTCTTTTTTTCGTTTTTTGCTGTTTTCTTCGGGTCGGAGGTGCCTGCCGGCACCTAAATAGTCATCAGCCAAAGATATTAGTTATGAAATTAATTATAAAACTTCTTTAAGACAAGTGTTCTAATTGATACACCATCAAGTAATATTTGTCAATTTCAGCTTTATACATCGATACAAAGCTCAACAATGGCGATAAGAACATAACGATTATCCTAGATATCTAGGGGAAGAGTTCTTCGACCGGGTTATAATTTGATTTTGAGCGAGAGAAGCAGGAGCAGGAAATGGAAGATAGTGGGGAGGAAGCTAACCCACAGCAGGATGAGGAATCAGGGACAGGAGGGGCAAATGAGGACAATGGGGATCAAGTCGAGGAAGATATTACCCAGACCCAACACATACCAGTTGACATGGCATCAAGTAAGTTCTTCTTCAACTAACCATGGCTTACGTCATCATTCATGGGATATCATAATTAAACCACCGTCACTAAATGAATACCAATGAAGGGATGACCGATCAACGCATTAATTGAAGTTTCGATTTCAACCTAAATATTTTACTGTTTTTGGTACATTTGTAAATGTACCAAAAACAGTACAACTCTTTCGAGAATGCCCTCCTGAGCAAATATTTGCTCAGGAGGGCATTCTCGAAAGAATTGTATGGAACACCGTAGGGGTGGCTTCTGAGTAGCTGTAGCGGGGGCTGTATGTAGCGGTGGTTGGATAGCAGGTTCGGATTTCGATTGATGGTTGGGGCTTAGTGATTGATGGGGAGGCGTTGACTGGTCTTTTAGCAGTGATAGTATTTCCTGCGACTGGTCTGATAGGAGTTGCTGCTTTGAGCTGATAATTGCCGAGCGGGCTAAGTTCTATGGAGTTACCCAGGGACGAAATGAAGAACTGCTAGAATATAGCAATAGGGTTAAGAGACGAGCTGCAACATGTGGGCTTCCGAAAGAATTTTTGGATCAGGCGCTAAGAGACCGGCTGATTTGTGGCCTAAACGACGAGAAAGTGAGAGCTATACTACTTGCCCATGACATTTGGACAAGCGTTGGAGAAGATAACAGTGAAGCTAACGGCAGGCGGGGAGGCAAAGAAACTGACCGTGCATGTAAAACCGCCTACCATGAAAAGTGAAGTATTTGTGGTAAACAGACCAGGTTCTCCTCCAGCATGGAAGGACGTCAGATGTAAACGGTGTACCCTGAAGGGACATATGCAGAACCAGTGTCACACCAAGTTTCACTCCTGTGGACAGACCGGACACATCGCTGCGGACTGCCGAGACAAATCTTCAAACTCTTCGTCACATATATCACTATCTAAGAATATACTCCATCGTCCTGTTTGTAGTTGCCCTCCCTGGACGATCATTTTAATTTGCGGCGTTGGGGTTACTGGGATGTATGAAAGACAGCAGAGTTGAGAGTGCTTGAGCTAAACGACCTAGATCAACAATACACGGTACACCCACCGACTTCCACCTGTTGGGCGACAAGGCATTCAATTTGTCGTAGGGAACGATGAAACCAAATGTTGCATCAGTTTCCAGTTAGGGATTACCAATTTGGTAATACCAAATACCAACTCAACTCATCTCTCATCAGTCCTAAACTTGCTCAAGTCACCTCAAGCCAAATGTCACGACGTGGTGGCACTGTGGAGAGGAGACTACATGAATATAATTGTATTTGTATCAGTATTTTAACTAGAACTGCATCTACTGATAACATGAAGCATGATACTAAAACAGAGAACAAGCTTGACTGGTGAATAACAGGATCTCAAGATAGTAATTGAGATTGTACTGTATAGTTGAATGAACAAGTCATGTATGGGGCCAGGGAATATATATATTTAGGCTTCGAGCTTCCGAAATTGATGATAGCCGAGTTTACAGGGAAACTCTACTGTTATGATTGCTTAGGTTGGCTTCTGATCAGAAGAACACGGAAGATTACATGGAGAAAGTAGATGGGATTCGCGATGTCCGAGCCGGTTTACTCCCGACATCGATGTTTGAACCTTTGGACCGGACCATTGGAATCGTGAAGACCAATGTAAAACCGAAAACGTTACCGAAACGTTGTAGGAAGGGCCGGTCTTAAGTCTTAAAGATTTAAAAATAATGTGGAAGCAGTTCGAGGTGTGTTTGCCAGCATTTCGTTTCACCAGGAGAAATTGACGGTGTTTGAATGACGGTGTTTGTATCGATAACGACGGGTCTGAGTGCATGAAAATGACCACTTTAGTGGAAGAGGGTACCACTTTAGTGAAAGAGGGTACGTTATACCGAAACTTTAGATCAACAACACTAATAACGGGTAAAGTAGAGTTAACATCAGCTAGTTAACTAACTCGCCTTGTGTTTGAAAAGCTATGAATTGTATGGAACTTGCACCAAAGTTCCATACACTTTATTGTGTTCATTAAACATAGTGCTAAACATTGAATAAAATTTATTTTCTTATTTTGAATTTTGAATTTTAATCTTGAAATCTACGATTGGAAAGAAAGTCCCAAAAGCAGATATCGGAGCCCAGTGTCAAAAAACCGCGAATATGGGAATCTGATTTCCAATGCCATTTAAAAATTAAGGGTGAGAGAATCAATGCAGACACCATCCTCACAGGAAGGAGAGTCGAGTTGGTCTTCCCGCTTACAGACTGTTTCCGTGACAACATTAAGCTATATTCTAATAGTAGAGTCGATAAGAACACTCACCTCCTCCGATTTCAGTGAAACTTCTCACATGCTAACATATGATAATGGAGGTACAAATACCGCTTATTTTAGGTCCGAAAAACTTTTGGTTCGTTAATTATCGCTAATTGAAAAACGCCAAAAATGGGCTAAAATGGCCCTTAAGGTGGATTTGAAATTTTGGAGTTGGAACTCCAGACTTCGTACAGGTGTCCGCTAGGATGCCAATATGCACCACAGGCGGGCTCAGGCCTAAATTCGTCCGAATTTTTGCGTAAGACCGGATGGCGTAAATCTTGGTCACGTGACCTCGGCTAACTTCTGAACCGCTCAAGTAAGGGATGTTTATAACCTGCTTAATCGATGCAGAATATGATGAAAATGACACGTTTTGACATCATTTTTCATCCCAGACGCACAGGAAAGACACAAATCGCCTTACAAAATTGACGCCATCTAGTCTCCCGCTCTTTTTTTGCAAAACTCTAACTTCTGAACCGTTGAAGTAAGGGAGGTTCATAGCCTGCTTAATCGATGCAGAAAGAAAAATAAATGAGAGGAAATGGCCTTATTTTTCATCTCCGGCGTGCAGGAAAGGCACAAATAGCAAAAAACTGATTTTTTGCCCAAATCACGTGACCAAAATTCACGCCATCCGGCCTTACGCAAAAATTCGGACGAATTTAGGCCTGAGCCCGCCTGTGGTGCATATTGGCATCCTAGCGGACACCTGTACGAAGTCTGGAGTTCCAACTCCAAAATTTCAAATCCACCTTAAGGGCCATTTTAGCCCATTTTTGGCGTTTTTCAATTAGCGATAATTAACGAACCAAAAGTTTTTCGGACCTAAAATAAGCGGTATTTGTACCTCCATTATCATATGTTAGCATGTGAGAAGTTTCACTGAAATCGGAGGAGGTGAGTGTTCTTATCGACTCTACTATAACGCTTTCGCTGCATGGAGAAAAGTGTCTCATATCCGGTTAACCCCCCGGGACGCCACCAAGAACAGAAAGAAGGTCCTAAAAGCAGATATAATCGGAGAAAGATCTCATCCAGCTCGCAGCCTGCGATCGTGGATTTCAAGGTGATTCACCAATACCTTGCCCGCATATTAATTATATTAACGAAGAAAGACACCTGGCTGCCAATACCTGTTCCCTTCACCCTCCCGGATGACCTGCCCTGCCATACCCAGGCTGTTGAGAGGCATATCCGGCTGGCAACGCGAGCATGTGAAAACTACCCAAATGACACTGGCAAGCGGCATGAGATTGGGGATAGTATATAATGATAATGATAATGTAATAACAAAATTATTCTCAACCACAAACTGCACACAGCTGATCAGATCCTCCTGCTGTTAGATCGGGTTTTTGAGTTCATCAACAACACTCTTCAGAGACTGCATATCCTCAGGCAAGAGAAATATTGAAGAACGAAGAAGGGCATTACTTTGTCTGGTATCTAGGATCAAGAGATCATGAAAGTTTCCTTCTAGGGACGGACCCCATTATATGTTGTATATTATATTGTATGACAGCACTCTTCCCTACCCAAAAATATAATACATATTCCATTATATTTTCAGACAATGAGCTGTGTTTAAAACTACACAAGGACAATATAGGATTGAAAACCCTTTCGAAGATCGACGGTTTTATGAATATAGAAAAAGACATTATATTTTTAATTTCTACAAAAAAATGAAGTAGTAAATATTTCTTTATTATAAATCTGTATCATTATTATAGTAAGAAGAACGGGCCCACATCTATGGGAAGGAACCCGGACCCACCTACCTCCCTGCTGAAAAAGTATAGCTCGGCTGAAATCTTCACTGGAATATACTCTTTCAGCATCCAAACAACTAACGAATTGCGGCGGCCTCCTCTGGAATAGTTGTCCATCTCCAGAGAGAGGGGGGGGGGGGGTGACACGTAACACTTTGTAACACTTTGTAACATGTGCAGAAAACTTTTTGTGCACGTTACATGTTACAAAGTGTTACATAGTGTTACAAAGTGTTACAAAGTGTTACATAGTGTTACAAAGTGTTACATAGTGTTACAAAGTGTTACATAGTGTTACAAAGTGTTACATAGTGTTACAAAGTGTTACAAAGTGTTACATAGTGTTACAAAGTGTTACAAAGTGTTACATAGTGTTACAAAGTATTACATAGTGTTACAAAGTGTCACAAAGTGTTACATAGTGTCACAAAGTGTTACAAATTGTTACAAAGTGTTACAAAATATTTACAAACACACAAGGATTTGTAGCGAAGCAAATTTTCAATCTTTGACCAAAAAATTGATTTTGGAAAAATTTTATTTCTTTTTCCAACAGAAACGTTGTATATCATCTTATTAAGTACAAAGAATCGATTACCAATGAAAAAAAGTCGATTGGGTCACAACTCACAGGTGACTCAGCACATTGGGGGCCTCTGAGAGGCAAAATACTTTTAATATCACTCTAAAAACTTTACCGTTGTCTAAAAGTTCATATTTTTCTTTACCAAATGGATTATTTCAGCCCTGATTTCCACAGTCGATGACATCGGAGGCTCAAAACATCCGCAAATTAGTAAAAAAGTGTATGTTTTAACCCTAGAAATGATTTAAAACTTTTAGATGTGTTCTAGAAAGACACCAAAGTCGTTCAAATGACTTATTCACCAACCGTCTTATATATTTTGTAAATATTTTGTAACAATTTGTAAATATTTTGTAACAATTTGTAACACTTTGTAACAATTTGTAACACTTTGTGACACTATGTAACACTTTGTGACACTTTGTAACACTATGTAACACTTTGTAAAACTATGTAACACTTTGTAACACTATGTAACACTTTGTAACACTATGTAACACTTTGTAACACTATGTAACACTTTGTAACACTATGTAACACTTTGTAACACTTTGTAACACTTTGTAACACTTTGTAACACTATGTAACACTATGTAACACTATGTAACATGTGCAGAAAACTTTTTGTGCACGTTACATGTTACAAAGTGTTACAAAGTGTTACGTGTCACCCCCCCCCCCCAGAGAGACCGAGTAACAAGTGGTGAGGTAATGTTCCGAAAGATATTTTGTCTTGAGGACTTTGTTACACAGTTCCAGGCTGCTGGTACAGGGTGGCAAGTTGCCACTGGCAACACGATGGTCGTGTGGCGCATGCACGGGGTACGGAGCCTCAGTCCCGACTCCCGGCCCCTAAAATCGAATGTAAGTATATTGGTGTTTTAAATTATAGGGGTGCAATCTCCTATGCCACCCACTCAGCCCGCTTCGTAGCGCTTCATAACTTATAAAAAACATACTATGATGCATCCTTCAATTACAGGCAGAGTGGTAACAGTGAAGAAAGGGAAGGAGGGACCCGAGGAATTGATGGAGAAGGAGTTGGAGAAGGATGAGGGGGAATTTGTAGCGTGGGTGAGAAGACAATTTGCAGAACACGGGAGCTTAATAATTATGTTTATTATTTTATGTATTTTTGATTGTGTTGTGCTGCTTCCTCTCAGCCTGCAGCAAGGCGTGCTGCGAATCGATATGCAGCTGCATCTGGTCCGCCTTTAGCACGTCTCGTAGCAGGTTGTGGAGGCGGAGACCAGTAACAAGGGAAGTGTCCTCATAATAACACCACATTATTTAAAGATCAAATCGAAAAGGATAACATAATTTCTTTGTATTTTGGCCTAATTGTATTAAACTCCGTTCGGAGATATCAGTCTGATAAATTTGTAAAACCAATCTCTATCAGGATCAGAAGAAGAGGAAGATGAAGCATGAGGGGAAATTATCAATGGCGATTTCGAGGGACAGGGCAGAATTGGTAGAAGCGCTGGACCACTTTGTCGCAACTGAGGAAGGGGAAAAGGTCCTATGCATGATAGGGGTTTTCTATTAAGTATGTATATTTAAGAACCAAGGCTATGGAGGTGTTTCAGAAACTATGTTTGGGATTGATTTCTGAGATTTTTGTGGTTAATTGGCACAATTTTGGCTGCCAATTCTCTTTTTAGCTTAAAACCGAACTATTCGAATGTTGAGAAATTAATAGCATTTTGAAAAACGATTCTTATATTGACACGAATATTGTATAATGTATTACACTGCCAGGGACTGAATGAAGAAGCCAAACCCCACCTCGCAGCAATCGGTCTGGCGAGAGGTAAATGGGGACTTGGAGATATTGCAGTGCGATTTCTGGGACCCATTTCGCCTCCTGATTTGCAGAAATTGAACAATTTCATTATTGACATCGGGCACCACATTGCAGAAACATACTAATAGCTCTGACATATATTTTTTTAATTCAGATAATCCATCAGAGTGCATAGGAATATAAAGTCAGATTTTTTGAAGTTGTCACCCCCCTTCCCTTTCACACGTAATGTCGTATTGACATTTGGGCGCGTGACAGCCCCCACTTGCTCGGAAAGAGAATTTTGTGAGTCCGAAGAAATTTAGTTTGACGAAATTGGTCAAGAAACAAAGAAACCAAAACGAGTTTCCGGTGCACAAATAAATACTCGTGCCCCACCCGACAACTTCAAAAAATCAGACTTAAACACCATCGGAACATATTCATTATTGAATGGTCTATTTGTCAGCGATCTAACCAAACCAAAAAGGCCACGAACAGTTGATTTCAAGGAGATATCAACGCAAGTAACTCCACAAAGAGCCCTAAAGGAGACCCTGTTGGATCTGAGATTCGAAGAATTCGCTTCTGTTATTGAATCTCTTGAAGAGCAATGGAACATTTCGATTTCCATAGGTTCTCAAGATGGAGAGACCCAAGTTATCGCTATTTAAATTAGAAGACGCGATTTTCAGACGGAAGGAAAAACGTAGATAAAACTGTGAAAACTGAAAATCAAGTGCTGGGACAGAAAAATTTTAAAAACATCAATACAAAATTTTAAAAACGTTTAGCCGCGCAGTTGTAGAATTCATTAACCCGCGCGCTACAACCATACTCACTACGCGCATCATCGCGCTAAAGACAGGATGCAATCCCCTGTCCGTACCCCGCCAACCGACCTCAAAGGCAAAGTCAATCAGCTGCTTTCACAGCCAACAAATTACTAAAAACTATATTTCAAAGTTGGTAAAAAAAGTAATAAATTAGTAACAAACTCAATATCCCTCTCAAAGTTATCTATCACTCAATATACAGAGATTCCTTGGTATAAGATAGCGTGTCCCGCTCAGTCCGAATATTAAGTTCATCTAATGGTATAGAGGGTGGGAGATGGGGTTGTTCCTCATCCAACACCCCTGACTGGGTTATCTCCACATAGTGAAGTGGATATCCATTTTGGGATCCACAGAATTCATCAATTTCCTGGATAACGTCCATACCCTCAGAAACCTGGGTTGGAATGATATATAACACACTGATATATGCGGCGTGTTATTTCGAATTGCAGGCAAGAAACCCATGAAACCCTGATTTACCGGCTTCCCCCGAGGATCTCGGTAAATCGGGGTCCGACTCTACACAAACTACAGAGACATTAGAAAATACCGATTGATAACACCTACCTCGGCAAAAGCTACATTTTTCCCATCCAAATATTGGGCAGGAGAAGTCAGGATAACAAAACGGGATGAGTTGGTGTTGGGTCCACTATTTGCCATAGTCACAATACCAGGCCTGTCATGGGGAACGAGGAAATTCTCATCTGGAAAGTAGGATTCATCCTCGTAGACACGCTCCTCTCCTGTCCCACCGTAACTAGATCTGGAGGGGGGATGTTTTATTTACTGTGAACTGGGGTCTGGGGTAGTACCAGAGTGGGGCCGGGGGGGGGGGGGGCGGTTGTGTGGCGTGAGAGAGACTTTGAGAGAGAGAGAGGGAGAGGTACTTAACAATACCAATACTGATGGACTATCAGTGATGACGATCATCAGACGACGGTCATTGGCGAATCAAGTTTGAGATTTCTAAACCCTGTATGATCTTTTTAGCATACGTGCTAAAACGATCATCCGAGTTGATGCCCGGGCAAAGAAAAATAATACTAAAAGGAGTTTAAATTCGAACTAAAAGAAAACAGAAGACGAAAGATTAGTTAAATTGAGCTTGCTCAATGTGTGTGCACGTGTGTGTGTGTTTACTCATCAAATCATATTCTTCGTCATTTTGGCCGCCCACATATAAACAGTTGCTCACTATAACTGCACGGTCCACTACGTCCGTCGTCCAAGACGCAGTCCGCTAACATTGCTTGCTCTTTTCGCCCGTCTTGAAGGTCGTGTACTGCTTTCTGGGTGGCCAACATGATTGTAACTCAATAAGTGATTCAGTGTTTTCTTGTTTATGGAGCATTATTGTGTATTATTCTTGATTATGGTTCATTTCTCCGAAAAATATTCTTGCTATCTCAAAAAGTCTGAATTACTGTTACTCATCGCCAATTTGGGG
>CM035353.1:6313297-6393297 GCA_020137815.1 Hormiphora californensis | reverse complement strand
GCGGTATTGAGTCAGCTTCAATGCGTTACTGAGTCAGCTTCAATGCGGTATTGAGTGAGCTTCAATGCGCTATTGAGTGAGCTTCAATGCGGTATTGAGTGAGCTTCAATGCGCTATTGAGTGAGCTTCAATGCGCTATTGAGTCAGCTTCAATGCGGTATTGAGTGAGCTTCAATGCGGTATTGAGTCAGCTTCAATGCGGTATTGAGTCAGCTTCAATGCGGTATTGAGTCAGCTTCAATGCGGTATTGAGCCAGCTTCAATGCGGTATTGAGTCAGCTTCAATGCGGTATTGAGTCAGCTTCAATTGTACCAGTTTATAATACTCTATCGAACCAGCGAATCAATTCAGACTCTGCTCAGACACTTTTGCATGGTGTACAAGATATAGACAGAGATATGCCGATACTGTATATAAACAGAAGGTTTATATAGTAAACAGAAACTGTGTGTCACGCGTTCAGCTGTTTTGTTCGTGAAAAGAGGGTCGATCACGTGATTGCAGTGCATATTCTCTTCAGGATCCTGATCAGTAAAAGAGACAGTAGAGACCCGTTATCTGTAGTACTAGCTGAACTGTGTATGATTAAACGACATGGATCTGTAATATTTAGCTGTATATCAGACATATATTTATTGCTGTTAAAATTCTCAAACCTTTTGTTTTTTGTTACTACAAGGGGGTTATATTGGAAACAATTCCAATATAAGTCAGAAAAATTGAATCTCCTTCAGAACCTGAACTGTACTGCAGTGTACTCAAACGAAGTCATTCCATCACATATCATTCCATCATATTGACTATCACGTAGGGCATCGTTAGTAATGTTGTTCCTATTCTGACTAACCCATATTCCAACATCTACAGCTCAGTTGTTAGTACTGTTGCAGAACAGTATGTATCACAAGGTACTGCATGATCTACTCAAAGTTCTTATTGCACCAACATCCAACATCGCAGCATATGTATGACGAATATTGAGAATGGTTATTTTTATCTCGTCACAGAAAATGCAATATGAACGCATTGGGAGAGAGAAAAGGAGATAGAGAAAATATATGTAGACTAAATTATGAGTTATATTAGTGGACTTGGATTAGTGGACTTGGATTTTGGAAGGGCACAGGGGTTGCACTGGTGCAGCTGTGGATGGGGAGGCATATAATACAAATAGGGATTGGATCTGCAGGGTGAACTACTAAACTAACTAACACCAACCTGCCACATGTTCCCAGGGACGCCTCGGGCACAATCAATGTCTCTGGTTTTGCCCAGCTCTCTACCTTGCCCGACCAGGATAATCCTGCATTGGTAGTATCGTATGGTTGGGCCGCCTTACTCCTTTCAACAATGTCCCCTGAAATGCAAAGTGTCATACATGACGCGTGGTGAAGAATTTAAATTGTGAATCGCGATGGCACGCAATTATCATTATGCATACCCGCAGTATAGGGGCAAGGGGGGGGGGGGCAGTATTGGGGGAGTATGGGGGGGGGGGGGAGGTAGGGACTAGGGTAGTTTTTCACAATTACCTCCGTAGAGACCGAATCCTCTGACCACGTGATGAAATACAGACCTCCTATAACCGAAACCATGGGTGTGATTGCACAGGTCGAGGAAGTTCTTGCAGGTCGCCGGGACAGAATCATCACTGAAATAGTACATGGGATCTGTTATAACATTATTACACATGTAACTTGTTGAGTAACCTGTCAGAGCATTGGCCTGACCCATTCTCGGAGCGCGCGAGAACTGTGGTCAGAGCATTGGCCTGACAGTGAGTAACAGAACAAAGTATAATATGATGAGCGCAGTACTGTATGCGTTCATCATATTGTACTTTGTAACAAGCAGTCAGCGACTGTCATCTTATATGATTTACACGACAGATTAAAAAGGATATATTAAGCCAAAAACTAATTGGAATTAGTTGGCGGGAAAGGTGGCCCACTTACACCTTTTGCTGCTACCGGGTACCACGAACTGTCATTCTCTTCACGTCGGTATCTCAATCTCTCTCTCTCTCTCTCTCTCTCTCTCTCTCTCTCTCTCACCCTTTCTCTTTCTCTATTTCACTCACTTCTTATATCCCTGATACATTTTAAAATAAAACCCGGCATCAGGCAAAGGTGTAAGTGGGCCACCTTTCCCGCCAACTAATTCCAATTAGTTTTTGGCTTAATTTAGGTCCCTTTTTGGTTTCTAATGTCAGTATGACATTATTTCATGATGTAAAATTGTCAAAATGATGTGTTATATGAGAAACGAGACGAATTTCTGTGAAAATCGTAATTTTGACGTCATTATGACGTCATCTGACGTAATTAGTGACGTCGTAACGACGTAATTGCATCACAATATATTTTGAATGAATACCCTGAAGGAGCTTGTAAAGTATCATTGACCGGGGGGGGGCCAACGCTCATTTTTTATATATTTTTATATATTTTATATACCTTTTTTTTGGAAAAAAAAAACATAATTTTTTATATATATATAAAATATATAAAAATATATAAAAATACATATGAATATATAAAAATATATAAAAATATATAAAAAATATATAAAAATATATAAAAAATTGTGCCGAAAGTGTGAAAACAGAAAGCTGTTTTTCGCCATAGCGGGATCAAATATCATTCAATTGATCTCAAACTTGGTCAGCATCTTCATCTAGATAATCCTGATGATTTTCCGTCATCAATGTGACGTTTGTAACATCGTGACGTCGCGTCAATAACGCCATGACGTCAAAATGACGTCAAAAATGATTTGTTTTTTTAGTTTCGCGATCCCAACCTCTCTTGACCAGTTCTAGTACATCTGTACGGATCAACATACAAAAAATGATTGAAATCACACCAAAACTGGTAGATATTATTAGGCCGGAACCTCTCTTCACCAGTTCTACTTTTGACAGTGCATAATTCACTTTTGAACACATTCTCAATTATGTAAAACAGCTATCACCCTCTCAAACACTTAAATTAACTCTATGAAACATATTCAAGTGAACAATAGATGGAAATAATCCCCTTTTTTGAAAGTAAAAGGGGTGAAAAAAGGGTTTATTTTATATATTTTTATATATTTTTATATATTTTTATATATTATTTATATAACTTTATATATTTTTATATATTTTTATATATTTTTATATATTTTTATATATATATAAAAAATTCCAAAATTAAGGAAATATATAAAAAATTCGTTGGCCCCCCCCCATTGACCACAGTGGTCAGGAAAGGGAGTTTTTGCTCGAAAAACGTTCATTTTACTGAATTTTTCGTCAAATTTTTGACTTCCGACGCGATTTAAGGGCTCAAAATGATAAGCTACGAAAATTCGCAATATAGTAACTGAAAGTTCAGACAATTTGCCGGTAACGATTTTTCGTCAAATCAGAAATCGGAACACGTCTTCAGGGTGCTAGAGGCGTTTGAAAAAAGTTAGTCGAACTCGCACAATGACGTCACTCGTGACGTCATTGCGCGCGTCATAGGTAAGATTGAGAGTCGCCACCCAAATGGGTACATGCACGAGACAATTATCTGTCGAATGCCGCTTGGTTTAAGGTCGTACGATGTCTGGTTCGTCTCAAACTGGGACCAAACGGAAGGTAATAAAGCGTCTATACATCTATCTATGTATGTATCAACCTAGTTATCCCCACACTGAATTTTCTGTTTTGGGGGTGGTGTTATAACTTTTGAACAAAATGAGCTAGCCACTTGAAATTTTTACCATCGATAGATGTCTACAAGAAGCTTCTGAGTACAAAATTTCAGCTTCCTAGCTTATCCGGTTCCGGAGTTATGGCGTGTCAAAAAGTGCCAAAATGGGCTAAAAGTATGAAATAACTATATATACGCTGTGAGCAAGCGGGCCGTTTTTTGGGGGAATTTTTTCGGGGGGTTGGATGGGGCCACCTTTGCGCTTGCCAGCGCAGTGATCAGGATACCACCGATCACAGGTCTCTCAAAATCACGTGTATGTAGCAACTAATGTGGAAAAACTAATGTAGCAACTAATCATATCAAAGTAATATATGGCAAGTAATGTACGGTACGGCAAATGCTGTTTCACATTCAACTCACAACATCCGTAGCTTGACGAATCCCAGGTCACTGATGTACTTATGTTGATACTTGGGTTGGTCGATATGCCGCATTGGTATCACCTTCTTGACAACCAGTCGGAAATATGCACACTTTGTAGTAACTGACATGGCTACAACTGGATATAGACATATTGGTAGGATGGGGGGGAGGAGGTTCATATTGTTATCTGCGTATAGTTTGGGGGAAGATAAGGCACCTGGTAGATACTGAAAGAAGGGGTGGAAACAATATGGGGACACGTCAATTTGGTGGGGAAATGGTAGTAGAGCGTTGGGGTAAAAGGGGTGGAAGTAATGCAGTGGAGCAGGTGTTATCGATGTTAAGATAATTATGAAAATACTAAGTTTTAAGACATTTAAACACGAAGAAAAAGTGTGCCTTTTACTTTATACACACGGATGGATGCACCCTGCTTTGTTCGACCTTCTCTATAGATGGACTAAACATGTTTTGAAACAAAAAAACTGTTGTATTATATTAATATAAACTCTTCCGAATTCCAAAAACTCTAGTACAGTCGGATCCCGATTTACCGGGATGCTCGGGGGAAAGGGGCTTTCCCGGTAAATTGGAGTGCCCGGTAAATCGGGGTCCGAGTAAGATGAATGATGATCAGCTGTAACTTGTGAATATATATTAGCCTGATAAATCTCTAACATAGGACAATTATAAACGTGCTTGTATTTACACACTGGTCAGGAGTGATGATAAGGGGTGAATCAATCATCATACAGCTAGGACACACACACATCATACTTTCAGAGAAATCAAATAAATCATCATGGAAATTTTAATGTTTTGAAAATAGACAGGGATGAATCTACTCTGACTGTATAATGAATGATGAACTGAAAAAAGTTGAACCCGGCAAAAAATAATATATGCGAGAAAAAAAATACAAAAATAAAATACCTACTGTCACAATAAAAATCCCTGTTAAATAGTTTGAATGGCAAGAAAAAGTTCTGGAACAGATCGTCCTGTTATAATATATCCCGCACGTTAAATAACCTGGATGACTCAATAATACACTTCACACCAGGAACCGACCGAATCAGGAAATACTGGTCGCTGATTGGCTGATAACCAGTCACGTGACCTAAATAACGAGTTCTGATTGGTTGTTTACTTGTTTCGGTCGGTTGCTGCTTCACACAATATATATATCATCAGCTAGTACTGGAGATTATAGAAGCGTGGGAATCTGTGTCACTGGTTAGCTTGCCATCACTATCACTGAAGTATACCTGGAGGATATGGAGGGAGAAATAGGGAACGATAGGAAGGGGGAAGAGGGGAAAGACAAAGGAAGTGGAAGAGGGATATTATTTTCAAAGCTGTCCATGCAAATAAGGGCCTGTTTTACCTTTCTGAATACAGGCGAGAATGGTCGTCCCGATTGGGTGGGTCTAAATAGGGCCAACTGGAGTTTTTCACAGATCCTTCGGAACTTTCTGGTTGATCCTGAGATTAGGGAACTGTTACGAAACGGGATTAGGAAACGATTCAAGGAGTTCTTTCCTCTAAAGATACCTCTGATCCAGTACGTGAAACTAGGATTCTAGCTCCCTAGTTATATCAGCACACTCGAAAGTAAGTATAATAGAGAAGAACTAGTACTCCAATAACCAATATTAGGAGACTAATTGAGAGAGGGACCAACCTGATCGGAACATGATAGAAACACAAATAACGTTGGTAGTGTTACTATCACTAGATAGATAGATAGATAGTGTTACTATCACTAGGTTATATGGTGTTATGTGTCACGTGATGCCCATATATGGTGTTGTGTGTCACGTGATGCCCATATATGGTCATACACTGTATTATTACCTGATCGGAACATGATAGAAACACAAATAACATTGGTAGTGTTACTATCACTAGGTTCACTATCCCCTGCAGGTCTCTCCTCCGCGGTGAGGCTAAACTTTACACCTTGTGCCAGGAAGGATCGCTTGGAGCTGCTGTGCTTACATTTATATCCGCCCGTGTCGTCCTGTGTATGCTGTACTGCAGGGAGGGGGGTGTGTTGCAGGGAGGGAGGTGTTATGGGTGTGTTGCAGGGAGGGGGGTGTTATGGGTGTGTTGCAGGGAGGGGGGGTGTTATGGGTGTGTTTCAGGGAGGGGGGTGTTATGCGTGTACTGCAGGGAGGGGGTGTTAGAAATCGATTTAATTGGTATGGAGGGTGGGATGTTACAGACGTGACTCGGCGTATAATCGATAATAGTCGGGCCCCCGATCATTGAACCTTGTTTTTTACTTACTGTTAAATTTCTGAAACTCGTTGACGATATTTATATTGAACTGAGCGAGGGTAGTTCCACGTAGAACTATGAATGTTCCCAGTGGTCTCCTGTTCCAGGAAAACAGTCTCTTTCTCAGCCCTCTACGTTCACCCTTATCTGAGTGAGGGGTTAATTTGGTTAGGTATTACATAGTTCAGATTAGGGGGGGGGCATGCGATCAGAATGGAAGCTATTTTTATATTTCTTCAGTAAAATAGTAGTTGTATTGTTGAATAGATATATCAGTATCCCATCAGTATTTTACACATGCTAACATAATAGTCGTGTACAGCAGTATATCACTGTTTACTAACCCAGTGATTTTGATGTGACAAGTCCACTCGGATGTTTGCTACTGTGAGCTAAGCTAGTCCCCACTGAGAGTGAGAGAGCTCTTTTCCCGGTAGCTAGTTTCTCTGTTGAGGTCACGTGACAGCTATCCCGTGATGTGAGACAACTGTCTCGGGAGGTCAGGTAACAGCTGTCACGGGAATCAAGGTTATCCAGGGACCGATTGAAAGAGGATGAGAATGCAGAGAGCATCCGTCGCCAGGTTGATCCGTCAGTTGATTCTGTTATACTGTCTAGTCTCGTCCTGAAATGCAGATATTGGTACACTTCCAGTTTCCACCCGGGAAATATTCCCCCGGATAAATGTTCCCCCGATATACCGGGCATCACTCTTTCCCCGAGCATCCCGGTAAATCGGGGTCCCGAGGGGGAACATGCCTATAAATGCTGGATGATGCAATACTGAATACGTCAGTAAATGAAAATGATGAAACCCGGGAAGAGAGGGGGAAGAGAGGGTGAAGAGAGTAAAAGTGATTACGTCAATAGTATAACTAAAATTCTATCATTATCCGAGCAACTACAATTCGAATATTACAATTTACCCAGAGAGTGGAAATAAAGCGGAATGGGAAACAGTAAGACATATGGGGGGGGGGGGCGTTTGTTCTCTCTCTTTTTTGTGATTTACGAACCCAAGGGAGTAGCGCCGATCTTTTTCCACTGGAGATCGAACGATGGATGTCTGGCTTTCCCCTACTGACGCAGCTTTGCACAGTGATCTCCTTCTGTAAAAAAATGGGATTAAAAAAGACCTAAGAATACAGTAGAATACAGACCACACACCATACATACAGGTAATGATTTGTGTGTACCTACTACCCGCATGAAAGGAGGAACACGGAGAGAGAGAGGGGGTCGAACAAAGATTACTCACGGTGGGGTTGGAGAGCAGTCTCTTGACAACTTAATGCTATCTACCCTCTTTTGGGGGGTTTCTTTCCGACTAGCTTTATTTCTCCATCTCTTCCGTAGAGGTATGTTGTCTTTTAGGGCGGGCTGCCGGCGCTTTCGGTCAAGGAGTAGGAAGTATATCACCTAGGTTATGGGGTAATAGTCAGCTGACAAGGAAGTGGGGGAAGCATAATTTAAAGGACAACATTGCTCATTGCTAAATGCTAGCTGTCATTAAAACTTTTGGGGTGATAACTTCAAAAAATCGGACATTAGCTGTCATTGAAATCTCTATTATAAGTTGGATATTGGTAACACTGAACACACAATGATGATATTACTAATGCTAGTACCTTTTCAGTATTATGTCTCTTATCCAATAACCGCGTTGTCAAGTCGGTGGTGCTTTTGAAGCATCCCAGGGATGTGATTTGCCGCACTACGTCTGTGTCCAAATCATCCTTGGAGTTCAGAGGCTGGGTGTACAGAACTGAGGGGGGGGGTGTACAGAACTGAGGGGGGGGGGGTGTACAGAACTGGGGGGAGGGTGATAAACAGGGAGAAAGGCAATCAGGGGGAACATAATAAAAAGGTAATTTATTTAGGGATCAGAATAGAAAGGCAATTTATTTATAATTGAAAGAGAGGATATAATTTGTTCAGACAGCAGAATATATAGGATCTGAACATTTACCTGTCTCGACAGGGGTGAGGTAACTTGTGCTGGTGACCTTCCCTTTACCGCCATTGGGCTGCAAGAACGGGTGACGCAGAATTTCATGCGGCTGAAATTTATATCATTTAAGTTTTAACTAGGAATTAATTAGGAATTAATTAGGAATTTAACTGTATGCGAGTGGTGCTTCCCTCAGTAAAAGGGACAGTAAAATAATAGTTTTGAAGTCTACCTTGATCCTCTTTTCGGGATTGATCTGAAGCATCCACTGAATTAGGTTTTTAGCAGTGTCCGGTACCCATATGGGGATGTTGTACTTCCCAACCCTCACTTTATTTAGCAGCTTTGCAATATCTTGATGGTCAAACGGAAGGGATCCCTGGGAAATGAGGGGAGGTTAGGAGAAAGAGAGAAAGAGAGAGAGAGAGAGAGAGAGAGAGAGAGAGAGAGAGAGAGAGAGAGAGAGAGAGAGAGAGAGAGAGAGAGAAAGAGAGGGAGAGAGAAAGAGAGGGAGAGAGAGAGAGAGAGAGAGAGAGAGAGAGAGAGAGAGAGAGAGAGAGAGAATCAGAGAGGGAGAGAGAGAGAGAGAGAGAGAGAGAGAGAGAGAGAGAGAGAGAGAGAGATCAGAGAGTTTTGAGTTTGGCAACAAGTAGGGGGTTTAGGAGAGAATGAGTTGAGGTAGGGATCCCTGGAGGTTAGGAGGGAATGAGCTGTGTTTGAGGGGGTTAGGAGAGATTGAGCTCCATGTGTCAGAGGCAATGAATGATATAATACCCTGAACCACAATGTCACATGACTATAATTTGCTGATTGTTACGCAATATCGTATCAGTATCGGCAGTATGACGAATCCCCCCCCATTACATTAGTGGACTGTGGATTAGTCTATACTATTCCGCTGACCGCAATCAAGGGAGCAATTTTCTAGTCCAATTTTAGCCAATTACTTGGTAGATTACAAAAAGTTGTAATTACCGATAGTAATCGATGATCGCATCTGATAACAATCATGGACCGTGGCCAGCTTCTCTAATTTCCATTGGCGGTGAAGCTGAGACCCGCGCGCGAACAACCTTAGATCTATCTCGCTCGCGCGTTCCAGTCATGACAGAGGGGGAGTTTACGACTCTGAGCAGATTCTGTTGAGTTTATACATGTGAGTTTGCCTTGGTAACGAAGTTACCCCTCCCTTGCCGGCGCGGCGTGCGAAGCACGCCAAACGAAGGCCGCGAAGCGGCCTGAGTAGGGGTAACAAACCCGCTTTGATTCACTTCAAAAATTAATAGCTCCTCAACCACTCAATGAAAATGCACCAAATTTTGGTATTCCCCACCAAATTGTCTGAAAATTATAATTCTGTACTCATATTTAAAAAATTATCCCCGGAACCTTGGTTTTGAAATCAGTTTTAGGTGTTAATGATGAAAAAAATTTTTGAAAAAGTAGGTCAGGTATGCTTAACATCATATCAAAGATCGTGGCAAAGTTTGAAGTTTCTATCTCGAAAGGTCTGGCCATCAAAATTAAAAAGGTCTTGAAGTTGAACCATTTGTACAAAACATGTTGTAACTCAGCTTCTACTTTGCCAAATTAAACCTGGTTTGAAACACTGAACTGCTAATCTATCCCTCCGAATACGGACGAAGTTTGAAACCGCCAGCTCTATTGGCCGCTCTGCAATACTTGTTTGTGTCAAAGAAATCAGGAAAGTAACGAGATTTGGTCTCGGTGTGGCCCTGTGCGCGGCTCAAACCCCTTAGCTAGAACTATGTAGTGTAGACTACAACTTTTCAGTGCTCAGTATAACGTTTATAACTATTTATAAAAATAGGGGAAGCCCTTCTGATACCTCTAAACAGAGTGTGAGGTATCTTCGATACCAAGAGTTTGCCTAACTCCGCGATACGATACCATAAATGGTAACCTCAGAAGGCCGGGGTTTCTATAGTCCGGGCAATAGGTCTGAGATATGTGATACATATTTGAAAACTTTGACATGTTTTGCTAAAGAGCTGAGGGCCTTTCTTTTGCTAAAGAGCCCCTCTCTACCATCACAGGCGCAGCGAGAGAGTGTCATATGTCGAGCATAAAGCATAAAAAATGTCACACAATAATGCTCCTTTTATATAAATTCAAAAATGCAATTTGCCAGAAAAACACGACTACCCCATTTTTGAAAAGTACTTCCCCGACGTGTCACCATTTCAAGCTCACGCCATCACTCCTAAAGTCGGATTTTTTGAAGTTGTCACCCCCCTGGGTGGCGCGCGATGTTTTATTTGCGCGTCGGAAACTTGTTTTGGCGGTTTTTTGGCTCTCACGCCTTTGTTTCTTGGCCGATTTCGTCGATCAAAAGTTTTACGGACTCACAAAATTATGCTCTTTCCGGTGATATGCGATTTTATGCTGTAAGGTGAGAGCAAGTGGGGGCTGTCACACGCAAATACGACGCCGCGCGTGAAAAGGGGAGGGGGGTGACAGTTTCAAAAAATCCGACCTTAGGAATGCTCCCCCAGCTCCCCCAGGTTCCCAGACACCGGTACATGGCACATTATCCACTAACTATTTAGGACCTCATGGAGATAATATGTATATGTTATAGACATACAAGGAATTGCTTATAAAACGAGAGTTAGGTAGTATACTAGTCGGAGGGAAAGGGGTTAAATCGGGGTGCCCGGTATATCGGGGTTAAATAACGTTAATGCCCTCTATCGGGGGATAGGCCAGTCACTTTTTGTCATTTTGGGGCCATTTGGTGAACTGAGACATAACAAAGGTTTTCCATTTGCATTGTACTCCTATGGGGTCCCAGAAACACCAAAAAAATCGTCCACTCCAACCGAGGTGAAGAAAGTGCCCAAAATTACCACGCCCTTTAGCCTGTATTTTCAGCTTTGGCCAAAAATAGCAACTTTGCTTTGGATTGGAGTAGAGGCAAAAATTAGGGCACTAAAATGTGTAGAATGAGCAGCAAAAAAAGTCGAAATTTGGTCATTTTCTCTCATTTTCCCCTCATTTTTCGATCTTTGAATTTGAATAACGCATTGACCTGAAGCGATAGAAACTTGATATTTGTTACCCCCGCTAATTTTTATATGCTGAACAAGCTCCTGTGAAGGAAAATTGTCGAAACCGCTCCTAAGTGGCTATAGCCGTATGGCTCAAAAACGGTTATGCGCATACTTAATTATTTAGTTATCTCTCGAAGTTGACAAGATAGCGAATTCTGCTTGGTCCCAATCGATGCTGCTGCTCATTCTACACATTTTAGTGCCCTCATTTTTGTCTCTACTCCAATCCAAAGCAAAGTTGCTATTTTTGGCCAAGGCTGAAAATACAGGCAAAAGGGCGTGGTCATTTTGGGCACTTTCTTCACCTCGGTTGGAGTGGACGATATATGTATTACAGTCGGACCCCGATTTAACGGCACCCTCGGTGGAAGGGTTTTGTCCGTTAAATCGGGGTGTCCGCTAAATCGGGGTAAAATACTGTTAATTTCCTATATCGGGGGAAGATTATCCTTCCGTTAAATCGGGGTGCCGTTAAATCGGAGCCGTTAAATCGGGGTCCGACTGTATATAATGTAAAGTCGCTAATGGTATTTTCTGGTTCTATTTAAATCTAGCGTGATCGAGGGGGGGGGGGGGGTCACTACCGGCTGAAAGGAAAAGGAAATATAAAAGATCACTGCTGAATATGTTTTGTACAAAGCTGAGATTTATCTTCTTTTCACGTAGGGCGTAGGCAGGTACTTATCAAATCCCCGATACAAACTTTTTTGTTGTTGGTGATAGTCAAAAGGACGCCCCTATCTTTTGGTACTATCTTCCCCCCATGCCCTCTCTTTCTGTCTCTTTCTCTGTATCTCTCTGTCTCTCTCTCTCTCTCACTCCCATTGTTCCAGTGATATTGAAGGTGCGGTTTGTCGTAGCATTCTTATACCGTATTCTCATGATACATTTGCAGTTTCATGTTTGTTTCATTTTGAATGCTCTGCTGTGACATACATCAGTCTTAGTCTCACTTTAATCCTTAAATCTATCACTTTACAACATCCTCGCCTAGTTCGGATCAGTCATTCTGTCACATTTCTGCTTCATTTCTGCTTCATTTCAGCATCTCACAGCACGGAATATCAAAAATCGTATCTCTAATGCACGTAATACCTGATCCCCACCTGCTCCTTTTCTCATACTGCCAACAATGCAATTATCGTGGGGAAAAGTAGGCAGTGTTCTAACCCTACAAAGACAGACCTAAACACCTTAGTGAGCTATGCTCTAGACAATGACGCCGACGACAGACGGATACAACAGTACCACTTGAGCCAGGCTCCTTCGGGGAGCAGTGCGAGGTACAGTCGAACCAAACCAAACCGTATTCTCATCGATACCGTATTCGCACTACAAGCAGTGGTGTTAGCATGCATCAATAAACTGTCTATTCTTTCCCAAAATAAAACTTGACGAGCACCCGAATAATCGATATACAGTCGGACCCCGATTTATCGGGATGCTCGGGGTGCCCGGTATATCGGGGTCAAAAACCGTTAATTTCCTATATCGGGGGAAATATATCCTTCCGGTAAATCGGGGTTCCGGTAAATCGGGGTCCGACTGTATTATATATATTATTGAAATGGTTTTAAATATTATTGAAATGGTTTTAAATCTATCATGGTAGTATATTCTCGCTAAACTACTATTCTGTATTCAAGAATAAATTATATATTCTTGAATAGTAGTTAAGCGAGAATATATGAGGTATAAACTCTGGCCACTGGCGCGTTATTTCAGATAACTTTCTCCCAGCGCGCCGCTGGGAGAAGTTAGCTGAAGTTTATCCGCCGCTGGCGGATAAACTGGTTTAAATCACGACGACGATCCCGAGGCGGAGCCGAGGGAGAGGCGGAGGGGTTTAAACCTAAAACGTGCCAGTGGTCAGAGTTTATAGGTTATATACCCTGCTTTAGTTGTTTATTTCAAGTATTACACACCAACAAGAGAGAGAAACACTAATCAAAACACTCAAAGAGGACTGAGAAATAGTTTAAAACACCTCACAATTGAGTGTACACTGTTTGGTAACAGTTACTAAGCAGTTGCTAAGGAAAGAGAGTGAAAGAAATAGCCTGATAAGGGGCATGTCACACATAACACAGAGGAAGAGATAGTGAGGACAAAAGGGGAGATAAAGAGAGAGTAATTGACGGAATGTGTCCTTTCTTTCTCTCCAATGTAGTGTGTAAGTGTTGCACATAGTGTTCCCTCTGTATTTTAGTAAGAACTGATCATTTACACACACTTTGAATGTTCAAAATAAATAACCTGCCAGTGGGAAATAATCTGCCGCTGGACTGGCTGTTTATTGAGAGCGCGCTAGTGGGACTGGCGGGTTATTTAAGTTAGCAGGGTATATACTATAATATACTGCCATGATAGATTTAAAACCATTTAACCATTACAATCATCTCTCTCTCTCTCTCTCTCTCTCTCTCTCTCTCTCTCTCACTCTCTCTCTCTCTCCTCCCCTCTCTCTCTCTCTCTCTCTCTCTCTCTCTCTCTCTCTCTCTCTCCCCCCCCCTCTCTCTCTCTCTCTCTCTCTCTCTCTCTCTCTCTCTCTCTCTCTCTCTGATAAATCAACATCACGGCACCTGTAACCACAACAGCTTACTATTCTGGTCTCTCTTGTTATCATTCGGCACACTTCCTCCCTCACACCGTTCAGATACATGTGCTACACATGGTGTATTATTACACCCTCCCATGCCCAGGCTGTTACCACCACCAGTACAACAAAGTTCCCACACATAAATCAGCCAGCCCGATTTACCGGGAGGATAAACTTCCCCCGATACATAGAAAATTAATAGTATATGACCCCGATATACCGTGCATCCCGATTTAGCGGGCGAAACTCGTTCACCGAGCACAGTTTCAAAAACTCAGTTCTTCTAATAAATAATAAATAATGCTCCTTAAATTGGAAAATTATATTTTGCCGGAAAACATTCCCCAAGAATGACTTCCCCAAGCACTTGTCACATTTATATTCCCCTCTATGCAGGCGGAGTGAGGAAGCTGGAAGGGTCATACTGAAGGGTCACTCTTCCACCCCACCTCCAGCCCCACACAGCCCACATGGTGTATAACAACACTCTTCCACCCCCCCCCCCCGCACTGCACTGGCTGTTACCACCAGTACAAAATGGTACCCACACGTCGCACGTCACAGGGTAGATGGATTGTAAAAACTAACCGTTTCCGGATTTCAAAATCATGCATGCAGAATGCTCCTTTTATAAAAAAAACTGCCAATTTGCCAGAAACCACCCCCAAAGGATCAGTACTTCCCTGCGAGAGAATAACACGTCACCAGTTGGAGAGCTTCTCTATAACAGAGACCCATGGGTCTCTGTTATAGAGAAGCTCTCCAACTGGTGACGTGTTGTTCTCTCGCAGGGAAGTGTGCCTAATATCGCTGAGCTGTCTGACTTCTGCAACTCGATAATAAAAGTCAGACAGCTTAGCGATATTAGGCACACATCAAATTATGGAATGTTTGACACATCAAATTATCCCCCAAACCTTGGAGCCCCGATCATCATCCTCGTTAGGCACACATCAAAGTTATCCCCAAACCCCCCAACTTGGAGGACCCCACATTCATACACTGTCTAGCTTGGAGAGTTTGGGCACAGTCCATTATCCCAAACCTTGACGCCCCGACACATGACGGGGCTGGGAGGGTTTGAGCACAAATATCCAATACTTGACCCGTAGCTTGGGGAGTTAACAATAGTGTAATTGCAATTATATTTCCTTTGTTTTTGAACTTTTCCGTAGGGGTGGATCTACTAGAGGGCAGAAGTAGGCCGCCATTCTATGGGACCATGACAGTTAGGTGGAGTCTGAGGGTGTAGGTGGGCCGCAATCTAACTACATGACACCCATGACAGTTAGGCTGGGTGTCTGAGGGGGGAGTGGCCGCACATCTAACTACATGACACCCATGCCAGTTAGAGTCTAGGGGAGTAGTGGCCGCATCTAATACATACACATGACATTAAGATGGAAAGTCTGAGGGGGAGAGTGGCCGAACCAGACATTATTGAAAACAAGTAGGTAGGTGAGCTGCGGTGGGTGAGTGCAGCAATCAATTGTGACATGACACCATTACAGTTAGGCTGGGATCTGAAAGCGTGGAGTGCCGTCACAATCTAAGAGCCTCGACAGAAAGTATTAATGACAGTTATTGGTATCTAGGGTGCGATCTGGGGAGGGAGAGTGGCCGCACATCTAACTACATGACACCTATGACAGTTAGGGTGGGAGTCTGAGAGAGGTCTTACCACGAGTAAAGCAAAAAGGATGATTCCACAGCTCCAAACATCTGCGAGGCGACCATCGTACGGCCCACCTTTTATTACCTCAGGACATGCATAGTGGGGCGACCTGCGTAGGATACATAGAGATGTGATATATAAACAATAAAAAACTCAATGGGGTGTTGTGGCTCACACCGCATTTTATTTAAAAAATCACAGAGCGAGTGAGCTCTGTGAGGGTTCAGTAGATCAAGTTGGTTGGGCTAGTCGACTTTACCATTTAATATTGACCAGTGGACATTGTTAAAAATAGCAGATCTACTGTCTACAGATCTTCAAAATATATCCTTAGAAGGTAGTCTCTGAGCACATGAAAGATATTTAATTGAGCTATCCAATATTGTCCACTTTTATAACACAGAGAGGTGATGAACCTACTAGGCTTTCCTTATTTGGTTTTGATTTTGAAAAAACATAGCTAGTAGTCTGTCAAAAAAGGGGTCAGTCGCTGAAGTATTTTCAATTCCTTCACCAAATCGATCCTTATTAGTGTGAGTGAGAATCCAAAAGTTTGCCAACTTAATCTTTTTAGAAACACCCTTTAATTGGTCATAATTGGTTACAGTGTATATTTTAGGGTCAGAATTCCAAAATCATACAAATCCAATACATATTAATAATATAATGTAAAGTATATGAAATATATTCTTACCCGCAACTCGTCTCAAGTAGAGAATTCTCCAGTTGTAGGGATGCCATCCCGAAATCAGCGACTTTCAGATTTTTGTTGCTATCCAGTAACAGGTTCTCAGGCTTCAAATCACGGTGGCTGCGGAAGCATAATATGTGGTAATAATATCGTTTTTAAATTAGAAAACTGCCATGGATTCTGTTAATTATAAAATTTGCCTCAAATAATATCGTTCGAACTCAGAATTATTTATTATGACTACATTTTATACACTGTGCCACCACGGAATGGCAGGTAATGTGACATAACTAATTTCCTAGTGACGTCACATTCAAAACATAATGACATCATGTTATACGTCATGTTATACACTCACCAGACACCGTATCTGTGACAGAACCCCACTGCTGATATCAGTTGTCGAAAGAAATGACACGCCTGAAAAATATTGGATTTATTCAAAGTGCAGTGACTGGTTTTTCCCATTTTACGGAGAAAGGATGAACTTGAGAGAGACGATGGTGTGTTACATACACTGCACATTATATAATGCTTGTCTTTCACTGTCTGCTGTATCGTCAAGCAAGGGTCTAAAACTGCTAAGAATTATAAAACTGTTTATTTCTATTTCTCAGATTTCTTTCCGTTCCCTTTTCAACTTCTAACTTGATGATCTGGTCACGCTGGACCAAAAGGCCAGAACTGTAAGGCATACAGCAATAACATCAATAATACAGTCGGACCATGATTTACCCTTTGGGCCTTTTTCAGGGCATAGACAAAACATTTTGAACTTTTTTGAGATAAGGGGGATGGGGCTAAAAATGTAATTCCAAAAAAGGCCTTTGTTTTGGCCCTATTAGCTCCCTTATCTCAAAAAATTTTTCTGGCCCGGAAAAGGCTTAAAATAAGGCCATCGACTAAAATCAGGGTACCCATGGTCTTTTTAGGGCTCGACCCCCTATATTGTAGTTCTATTACGGACGACGTGAAAAATACAGGACTGGGCATCTTTTTGTTGTAAAAACCAGTGTGACTTTTTAAAAGCATCGCCCAGTCCTGTATTTTTTCAAATTCAATTTATCCTCACAACTTTATGCACTAATGTGATATTATATTCCACATATATTTTTGAACTATTCTGAATTTTTAGTGAGTTGAGACTATCCCTATGCAGAGACCCCTTTGTTCTCGCACCTCTTGACTTATACCACTTTGTTCTCGCACCTCTTGACCACCTCTTGACCACCTCTTGACCACTGTTTATTTATTCGGACCCCGATTTACCGGGTGCTCGGGGAAAGGGTTTTGCCTGATAAATACATGTGCCCGGGGTTCCGGTAAATTGGGGACACTCATAACAGCTGTATTTCTATAGGAACATGTTCCTTACACTGATTGGACTAGTGCTTCTTCCAACTGCAGTCACTCCTTTCCCAGGCAACAGTGGCCCTACTGATTCATCTGGAGTATCGCCACCTGATACTTATGAAGACGGAAAGCTTTGTCCTATCGCTCTCGATAATGGGTTTCTAGCCCGCATCTGTAATGAGGAGCGATACTGGAAAATACGTAAAAGCGTTTTTCAATGTGTAACCGCACCCAATGTGACCTATACAAAACGGGGAGTCTATAACGGTGTAACACGTATATCCACAAATCATTTTTCTGTGCGCTGTCCAAATGATAAGGCCATCTATCAGGCATGCGGAAAATTAGGAATTCACAAATTCTATGACATGCGTCTCGTTGAAATGTTCGATCAGCCGCCCGTTTGTGGAGTTGTCTGTTTCAATCATTTTAAAGGTAACTTTGTCCAGAAGGACGTCCAAGCATGTAGCGATAAAACTGTGGACACAATGCTTTACCATATCACTCTGCAAAATGGAAGTATTGTCGAGGTCACTTTGAAATTGGGAGGTGTTTGCGATGGGATATGTGACGATATCTGGATTGGCAAGACTCTCACACCGACCTCCAAAATGACGTGTGTCGAGGAGCGGGATTGCGGTGGGGGAATCGTCTACGGAACTATTTCTAATGATCTGGTCTTTATGCCGTTCCAAGGAATGCCGAAAGAAGGGACAGCTCCTCCTTGGGATCAAGATGCACCACTTTGTCAAGCAACATCATTGCCTGTAGTAGTATACGGCAGCTATTTTCCCTTGTATAACAGTTCAAGATGTTTCATAACAGTCAATGGTCGAAATGAAAACTTGTTCACTCCTCAAAGGTCTACTTACTGCACAAAATCTGGAATGGATCAAACAAACTGCACGGATCCGGCCAAGATAGGAGGTAGCTGTCTGGTGAACGGTTATCCCAGCACAATTTCCATATATGTGATCTGTGATGGCAATAAATCTCCACAGTTGTGTGATGATGGGATAGAGTTGAAGTGTGTCAGGGTTGGTCGGTATTGCCTTATTCATAAGCATAAGCTTTGTGATGGTACGGAAGATTGTGCAGGTGGCATGGATGAGGGTCAAATATGGTGTGGGTCTGGCAAAGTTGCCACTATCACTTGTCAGAGACGGTTTGGGAAATTCCGGGAAGTTCCGGTGGATTGGATCCAAGATGGAGTTGTAGATTGTAAGAGCGGCATGGATGAGAAAAATAATTGGAAAATGTGTGGCAATGGTACCACTCTGAGGATTAAGGTGCATACGGCACCGTGTTCTAACGTGTTCGTGTGCTATGGCAACCATTCAGAATTCCTAGAAACTTCCACCATGTGTTCTTCGGCCCATACGTGCGACGAGGGGGTTTGTCAGAGCGCAAGAAGAAGGGTAAATGTAAATAAAGCTCTAGTCCGACCTTCGTCCACTCAACTATTTGGAAATGAATATTTGGTTGGAAATGTATGCAACAAAGGTCTATCGTCGTTGCTCCTTCATATGAAGGAGCAGTGTTCACTTCAAAAATTTAACCACCCATTTCACCAATTCTTCGGTAAAAACCTCACAACATCCCTTGTCACGTTGTATCAGAAACAAGATTGCAGATACTTTTACGGTGAGGCGTATGTCTTTTACAGCTGTACTGGACTATGTAAAAATGCTACTGTATGCCCTTTGAACAGACCGGTACTACATAATTCCTGCCACAATCTCCCGATTGCAGTTTACTCACTTAACACGGAGTTAAGTGTTGTGACATCAGTTTTCCGGCAAAAAGCTGCGTTTCATAACAACGTGTTCGTCTGCAAAAATAGAAAATGTATTCTCTTTGAAAGAGTGTGTGATTTGGTTGACGACTGTGGGGACAGGTCTGATGAGGATGCCGGGTGTGCCAACACTTTTCAGTGTGCTGATAACTCCTCGTTTTTACCTCTGAGCCAGAAATGCGATGGTACAGCAGATTGTAAGGACTTTTCTGATGAGTGCAATAGTAGCTGCAGGAGGAGGGCAGTTGAAAATTATAGCACGATAGTGATCGCATCTATTATGGGAGTTCTTGGAATTTCTATAGGACTTACAGCCTTCGTGAAGACATCACTCCAGAAACTCCCAGAGAAAAGTGGAGCCTTCGTGAACCATGTGTTCGTGCTTGCAATCTCCTTTGGAGATCTCTTAATTCCTTGCTATCTCCTCACCTTAACAACCCTGCATATCATTAAAAGCACTGATTTCTGTGTTAAGCAGTTGGAATGGATTAGTGGGAGAACTTGTAACATCATAGGTGTACTAAACACAGTCGGATCGACAGTTTCCTCCTTAGCCATGGCGGGTATAAGCGCTTACCGGCTTTATGGGACGAGACGAGCTCTTCGTTACAGACAGTCTGATGATGTATCGAAGGAGCTTCGGCTTTAAGTTATCCTATGCCTAGTGTCCATTATGCTTATTGCTCTCGCATTTGCATTAGTGCCTCTACTAGATTCTTTGGAAGATTGGTTTGTCAACGGTCTTGTATTTCCTAAGGATATATCACTTTTCCTTGGTACGGTGGACAAGGCACGGTTTTTGCAGATTGTCTATGGCTACTACGGGGTAAGGTACTCTGAACGTTCTCGAAGGAAGGCCGACATTTCCTGGAATACAATTCAGGGAATGGTAGCAGAAATGTTTTCCGCGGATTATGGGACTGTTTCAGGAAAAAAGGTGTCATTCTACGGTAACGATCCAGTCTGTACGTTTAAGTTTTTTGTCCTACCCAATGATCCCCAGGTTGTCTTTGTCTGGTTCTACATCAGCCTTCATTTCCTCTGCTTTGTGTCTGTTGCGGTGTGTCATATCTTAATTGTGGTCTTGTCAAATAAGACGGGAGTTCCAGGGACAAACCGGCACACAAATAGTCGACTGAGTCGCAAAGTCACTTGGTTGTGTGTAACGGACTTTTGTTGTTGGCTACCCTTCTTGATTTGTTGTGCCCTCCATACGGCTGAGGTTGTGGATATGTCACCGTGGTACCAGGTCTTCTCCCTAAACATCCTCCCTCTCAACTCTGTGCTGAATCCTTTGCTATACAGTGATATACTGACTAAATTGTTTGAAGTGCTTAGACCTGTCATAGAAAAAATGATGGCTGCTTTGAATTCTTGGTCATCAATCCGTGCAATGTTTCGTGGTGTACCAGTCTTGCCCAATCCAGCAAATGATATAACTGTAGATAGTTGTCACCGGGAAAACATTGTCAGTGATATAGTACCAGTAAACAAGACAGAGGAGGAATGTAAAGTTGCCGATAACACATCGAATTGTATTGAGATGAGGATGAAATGTTCCAGTTGCATTGATATGATGCCTACCAGAGACGAGTTCCAAGAAACTGCGTTTGGTTCAGGTAACATTACTATGAAAGTGCAAACTTTACGGAGAAGAAATTCAATAACTTAATAAACTTAAACTGGAGGGGGCCAGGATAAATGGTTCGGACCATTTATCCTGCCCCCGATTAGGATGAGGAAAAATATAAACTTTTATATAACTTTCGCGTTTGAATCATTTTATTTACCCTGAACTGCATCCCTCTTTGGCGATCGTGTGCTATTAATAAAATGTTACAATTGCTATTAATAATAATAATATACATATTATATTAAACGAATTGAGAAGTATTGACTGTGCCATAAAAAGATGCAAGTGACAGGTTATTATAATAGCCTGCCATTTTCTATACTGGTTTAAATGGTTGAACGAGAGAGAGAGAGAGAGAGAGAGAGAGAGAGAGAGAGGAACTTTGGTAGATAAATCGAGAATTGAATTACAGACCCTTGTCTTGCTTCCTTCTCCTCAGTCCTCTCCCTCAGTGTACTTATGATCATTATATATCTTATATGGAATATCTCTAATGACCGAGTTTCTGTTTAACGAAAGCTGTTACTAACCCCCGCGTCATGTCCCTAATATACGGAGCTATCAAAATCAACATTTTAGGATTTTTAGGGCGCTGAATTTTCAACGGAATAATCTAAATAAAAGGTATTTTTCAGGCCATTTATAACAGATGGCCCTCTCGTGCAATATGTAGTTGATAGTTCTGTGTCTCAGTTTCAAAATACCTCGTCAGTGCTTAGGCGTCCTTTTTTCACCAGATAGTTGAATAGCTCCCCACCCGAAACATGCTCCAATACCAAATACCTGAAAAAACATGATAATTCTACATCCGCTAATAATAGTTTGAGATCTGATAGAAAAGATATACTGGAGGTTCAAGGTAATCCCTTCTTGTTTTTGTGAGGAAGTGGAGTGATATAGCTGAGGACTGAGCCCCATGCAGAGATGTATTTTTACAAATATATATTGGCCCTATACGGGAGACTCTATACAAGAAATGGCTTTCGTGATTTGGAGCAATAGGGGCCTGACATATTCCGACAGGATTCACATAATGGCGTGGGTTGGGTGACAGAATATTTAGGAATGATGAAGTCATAATAAGAATAACTGCATTACCTATGTTTCAATTAATAAAAATAAAGATAAAACGTTTAACGATATGTGCATGTTGTATACCTATACCCGACGGAAACATGTCAAGCATGAACATAATACCCATACCTCCACGAAGCTGTCTAACCCTTGCAAAAGTTGCATGGCATTGCACAATTTCCCCTCTTTTAGGGGACATTGCACTAGTTTCCCTTTTAAATCAAGGAAGACAGTTTAGATAGTGTCATATATGGGTACAGTTCATACCAGGAGGTGCATGGAGCTGTGTAAAAAAGAGCATTGTAAAATTTTGTTATAAGTTTTCAGCTGCAACTTGTAGGCATAATAAAATCCTATACTACATTATCATGAGAGCATTATTATGAATATAACCCCCGGTGGGACTGCAAAAAAAACAAAAAGAGCACAAGCCCAGCCCTGGCAGGACTCTGCAAAAAGAGCACAACCCCCGGCGGGACTCGAACCCGCAATCCCCTGCTTAGGAGGCAGATGCCTTAGCCATTAGGCCACGGAGGCGCTAGGGAAGCAACAATTAGTGCCGATAGATGGAGCCTAGTATGTAAAAATGAAGCACTTTTTCATAAAAACAGTACAACTTCCGCCTCCCGGCAGGACTCGAACCCGGAAAAATAGAACAACTCCCGGTAGGACCCGAGCCCAGAAAAATTGCACAACCTCCGGCGGGAATGTAGAGAAACAACAAAAATAGCACAACCCCCGGCGGGACTCGAACCCGCAATCCCCTGCTTAGGAGGCAGATGCCTTAGCCATTAGGCCACGGAGGCGCTGAATGAACGGCAATTCTAAGTATTTTAAACTTTTTTCGCGCCACCCCGTAAATACGTGTGACGCGAATCACTATGATCTGACCTACTCCATAATTCAATTTATACACATGTACATACTGTATCTACTGTAATGTACAGTCCAACTTGTATTGCTTATGAGATTATTATAGACATCTAACGAGAATCATTTAAGTAGACAGTCTTCATCAAGCGGTTCTTTAACGAGAATTAAAGTAGATAGAAGACTCAAGAGAAATATTAATTGTCTCTAAACTCCTATAATAAACTAAACAGGATGGATCATGCTTCCCCTCGTAGTTAACTTACAAGAACCGAGAACTCTCGTAAACATCATAAAGTCCCATAACGTGCGGGTGTTCAATTAGCCTCATAATTGCTATCTCTCGTTCTACCTGGAGGGGGGGTCATAGCAAGCTAGTAGAGAAAGAGAGAGAGAAAGAGTGAGAGAGAGAGAGAGAGATGGATGCAAAAGGGTATAGAGAACACATGCTGAATGATTATGTAATATCACATAACCAGCTGGCGGGCCTGTGTAACCACCTGGTGCCCCTTACTCCTTTAACCTACTCTCTTCTCAGGAATCCCTCCAAGCCCCCAACATGCATTAAACCCATGTTGTAGATAGTCAAAACCACTTTAACTTTCCAACAAAGCGCGGCTAATGAAACATAGAGGAAATAATTATGGGAGACAGAACTGTTACCCTTTCAGTTACGCGATTTTCCTGCACGCGAGACATCCCCAAAATCCGAGATTTCGAAGCCTTCTAGATGATCTTTTTAGCACACGTGCTAAACAGATCACCCGGGTGGATGCCTTCGGGATCCACCCAGGCAGGTATGTGTGTGTGTAAAGTGTGTGGGTACCTTTTGTAGAACGGTTGGTTTTAGCTTCTGTTTTGATATGATTTTCACCGCTACCTTTTCCCTTGTCTTGCAGTGTAGTCCCACTTTCGGGCCCGGGGGAAGGGAAAAATCCTTGTGAAAGGGGAGAGAGCGAGGGAAAAAGAGAGAGAGGAAGAGAAGGAGAGAGAAAGGGGGGAAAAGGGAGGGGAGGAGAGAGGAGAAAAAGGGGTTCCCCTCCCCCTCTTTTCCGGGCCCTCTCGTCCTCCCCCCTTTTTCCTTCCCTCCCTCTCCTCTCCTCCTCTCTCTCTCTCCCCCCTTTTCCCCCTCCCCCCCCGCCCTCTCTCTCTCCCTTGCACTGGGTATTTTTTAAAACCGCCCTTTTGTTCTAGCCCGGACGTGATCACACACAAAAGTAATGTGGTTGTTATTTTATCTTCAGGGGGTGCGGTGGTGTTTGTTTTTGTTTTTTGGGGTGTGTGTGTTTGTTTGTTTTGTCTTCAAAAACAAGAAATCCTGCTAAAAAACCTTTTGTTACTGCGTAGTTACAACTACATTTTTCCCCAACAATCTATTTATTTTGGGGAAAAGGGGGCGTAAAAGTATTTTTTTTATTTTTAGGGCAAATTTGTCGTTACAGTTTTTGTTGTTCATGTTTTTACTTTTACAAAGAATTCGCATCTGGTGGTTTTCTCTCTTCGTCCACTACCCACCACCCCCACATGGGGCCCGTGGGCCCCCTGCGAAGCAGGGTTTAAACCCCCCGGGCCCCCCGGACCTTTTGATCTAGGCCCGGGGGCCCGCGGAGTAAAGGTAGGGTAGGTAGAACAATGTACATACGGGTAAATTTAAACAATGTACATATGGGGTAAGGAAAGGGGATGATTTTAAAAAGGGGGAAGTAAAGTGGGATTAAAGCTCATGGTGACGGAGCACAAGACCTCCTAAACTATCTGCAAAGAAGCCCAATCTGCTACAATGAATTCTAAGAAGAGACAACTTATCAGGAACTGAAGGAGCAAACCGTCTGAATCTAAGGCAGTCTAAAACAAGCAGGAACGGGTTCGAGCGAAAAAAAAATAACACAAATGGATGATGATTACATGTCGAGCCAGAGAGGACAGCCAGCCCGCTCCAGAGAAGCCAGCTGACCCCGTTCCAGAGAAGACAGCCGACCCCGTTCCAGAGAAGCCAGCTGACCCCGTTCCAGAGAAGCCAGCTGACCCCGTTCCAGAAAAGCCAGCTGACCCCGTTCCAGAGAAGCCAGCTGACCCCGTTCCAGAGAAGCCAGCTGACCCCGTCCCAGAGAAGACAGCCACCCCGTTCCAGAGAAGACAGCTGACCCCGCTCCAGTAAGGACAGCTGACCCCGCTCCAGTAAAGACAGCTGACCCCGTTCCAGTAAAGACAGCTGGCCCCGTTCCAGAGAGGACAGCCACCCCGTTCCAGAGAGGACAGCTGACCCCGTTCCAGTAAGGACAGCTGACCCCGTTCCAGTAAAGACAGCTGGCCCCGTTCCAGAGAAGACAGCCACCCCGTTCCAGAGAAGACAGCTGACCCCGTTCCAGAGAAGACAGCTGACCCCGTTCCAGTAAAGACAGCTGGCCCCGCTCCAGAGAAGACAGCCACCCCGTTCCAGAGAAGACAGCTGACCCCGTTCCAGAGAAGACAGCTGACCCCGTTCCAGTAAGGACAGCTGACCCCGCTCCAGTAAAGACAGCTGGCCCCGCTCCAGTAAAGACAGCTGACCCCGTTCCAGAGAGGACAGCCACCCCGCTCCAGAGAGGACGGCTGACCCCGCCCCAGCAAGGACAGCTGACCCCGTTCCAGTAAAGACAGCTGACCCCGCTCCAGAGAGGACAGCCACCCCGTTCCAAATAATCATCTCCGATGTAGAACCCTATCAAAAATGGAAGAAGTGGGTTAGGGGGCAGTAGAACAAAAACAGTATTGGTTAGCGGATAAAGGGGCGTTGGGGGTCCACAGTTGGCTGGAAGATGCCTGTTCCATTGGTAACCCTGAGCCGGAGAAGGCGGGGTAGGAACATAATAGTTGGCGATAATACACTGTGGGCCGCCTTGCCAAGATGTTTTTGTATTTTGTATTTTCTGATTTTTTTTCCGTATTTCTGATACACAGCCACGCTCAGCCGCGGCCACACGGACCTGGAAATCGAACAGGGGGAAAAGGGGATGGGGAAAAAGGTACTCCGTGTGACCCCGTTGCCCGGGGGAAACCGATTGGAGGTGGTGGCAGGTGGACCAACTCCCCCCCTCTCTCTCTCTCTCTCTCTCTTTCTCTCTCTTTCTCTCTCCCTCTCTGTAGTCTGTTCCTCTATAATAGTCTATCCCCCATTTAAAAAATTAAAGGACTCAAAAACCCCCAAAACAGTGAGTGATCGCTAACTCTTTTTATACTAACGGACACCAATTAATCACTGGGTAAACAAATTCATTTGGTTTTAAATTTACTCTATACCTCTCCTTTCTCTCTCCTTCCCCCTTCGTCCCCCTGTTCCCTTTCCCTTTCCCTTTAGTCCCCTGTTTTCCCCCATTTTTCCTTGTCTCTCATTCATTTTCTCCTTCATTCTCCCATCTACCTCCGTCCTTCTTTCTTCCCCCCTTCCCCTCACCCCTCCCCCCTCCCCTCCCCTCCTCCCCTCCCCCCTCTTTCCCCCTCCCCCTCCCCCTCCCTCCTCCCCCCCTCTTTTCCCCCCCCTTTTTCTCCCCTCACTCCCTCTTCCCCTTCCTTCCCCCCCTCCCTTTTTCCTCTTCCCCCCCTCCCCTCCCCCTTTCCCCCTTTTCCCCTTTCCTTTTTTCCTTTTCCCCCGGGCCCCCCCACTTTAAACAACACACCTCAAAGGGTTTCAATGAAAAAATTTTAAAAATTCCCTTTTTTTCATGTTTTGCCCCTTTTTAAAAGCCACCATTTTATGGGCCACATGCGGGATGATCAAAACAAATGGGGTTTTAAGAAAAACCTTTATACCACCAATTTTTCAAATGGATTTGAAACATATTGTTTAAAAAAAATAACCGTTAAAATTTTTCTTGCCCCTTTGGGTATAAAAAAAATAAACAACTATTCATTTTGATGCCCCCGTTTTAAACCATGCCAAATTTATATCCTATTTTTGATTGGGGGGGAATCCTATTTAAATGTTTTTAAAACAAAAAAAAAAGGTTATAAAATCTTTTTTTAATTCAACGATAGTTTAAATAGCATGACTAGAATGATCATAATTCGATGACCCACCGAATTATGAACATTCGCCGTTTGGAAATCGCAACTTCTCCCCCTCCCCTCTAATTTATTTTAGCCGTAAGGCGGGGTTTAAGCTCGAGTACGTTTAAATCTTAATAAAATTCTTTTCTGAGGAGACATGTTTTATTCAAACTCAGTACCTAATATTATACAGTGTACTACGTACCTACTCCCTTTATCACTGTAGGTGTATTTACTGAGTTTGAATAAAACAGTCTCCCCCCCAAATCACAAATCTCTCCCGAAATTTCAACTTTCTGCCGGGAATTTTCAACTTTCCCAGGGGGAAAGCCCAAGAAAATTAAGTTTTTTTTCAAGGGGGGGGGGGAAATGAACCACTTTGGGGCACACCAAAGTAATGAAAAGAAAGGACTTAGTATCTATCAGTTGGGGTCTACTCCATAAAACCTGTTTTGAGTTTTGACAGCTCAAGAAGCACGTCTTGAGCCGCAGTTGAGGTCTTTTTGTCACAGCTGTGCTCTGTACTGTGATTAGTCACCATCAATATAAAAAAAAATACTTATTATTCCGTTTTAACCCTTTCATGTTGAGAAGACTAAATGCAAAAATACCACAGACAAAACTAACGGCTTTAAAAAGCGTGAACCTACTTCGAATCGCTCGGGATCAAACGGCCACCCCTGCGCCCTGGATTTTGGTTCCAAAAAACCCGAGGGCTTTGGCATACATTTTTAGGCCCCTCTAAACACGTACAAAAAACCCCCTAACAAAAAAACGCTCTGGCGTCGCACTCTGCATAAAAAACTTTTTATTTTTTTTGAAAAACGCGAACCCCCTTTTTTGAAAATGAACACGGATTTTTCTTTTTTTTCGGGCCCATATTTTTTAATGGCGCGACTGCTTCATTTGTGACGAGCCAAAAAATTATCTATTTTCGCGCGTTCCATCACAACAATGGAAACACCGAAAGTTTTTTTTTTAAAAAAATTTAACATAGAAAAATTTAAACACAATGATCTTATAAATTCTTTTAGCAATGAGTCTTAAATTTCACCAATTCCCGTCTGAAGGCAAAAAAAAACCGCTTTCCCGGGAATTTGAAAGCTTCTTTCTTTTATTTTTAGTCCCTTTCTTTTCTTTTTTTAAGGGGCCTGGCTGGGGAAAACACGTTAGCCAGTAAGGGGGGGTTTAACGACTCCCGTTCCCCCCCTGGTTTTAGTACCCTTGAACCGTAGAATCCCCCTATATAAAACCCCGCAAATGTGGGGCACGTGCCCCAAAAAAAAAGGCTATCCTAGCCCCTAAAATCCTAAGGGGGTTTAAAATTGATAATGTGCCGGCCCCCGACCTTTTCCCCTCAGAAAAGTCATCCCCCAACCTACTGTCAGTGATGGGTTTGGGTTTTTTCATGTTTTCCTGCCGCCAATTCAAATAACCCTTTCCTCCCCAATTTATTTTTTTTTGATAACAAACTGAACTCTGATAGGAAAAAGGTTCGGGGGATCCAAGAAAGGGAGGGGCTCCTTGGAAAACAAAGAATTTTTGTGGGTCGCGGAATTGAAAGGGCCTGCGGCCCGGGAACTGGTAAAGAAATGAAAATAATTTAAAAATCTTGAATTGTACTTTGTAGGGGGAAATTTTTTCTTTTTCCCCAAAACCAATTCCATTAAAAATAGAATGGATAAAAAAAAGGGACTCCCTACAAGAATTTTTCTATCTAAAAATCCAGGAAAAGGTGTAAATCCCTCCCTGAGTCAGGGAGAAGAGGAGAGAGGAGAGAGAGAGAGAGAGGGAAAAGGAAAAGAGAGGAAGAGAAAAGAGAGGGGGGGCCCCGGGGGTCCCACCCTCTTGATCCCTCTCTTTCTCCCCCCTCTACCGACTCTGAGTCCCCTTTTCCCTGGCCTCTCCCCTCTCTCTCCCCTCTCTTTCTTCTCTCTTTCCAACTCTCTTCCCCCCCAATTTGTGGGGCCCTTGATTTTTTAACTGGACAGGAACACAAGGAACCGAAAAATTGAAACTGTGGTGGGGCCCCAATTTTTCCCATCCGGTAAATCGAGGTTTGAAATTTTTATTTTTTTTTTTGAGATAATTTTGAGTCAAATTATAAAAAACCCCTTTTTTTTCGAAGAAGGAAGGGGGAAATGAATTAATACAACCCCAGCATTTTTCAAACGATTTTACCCCCTAAAAGTTTAAATTAATTCACAATCAAATTACCAATAAACTCTCTTTTCCCCCTGGGATGCGCCTTTGTCTGGGTGTATGAGTTTGTGTTGGGTGCTTCTAACACCGGGTGTTAGGAAAATACTGTAGTTGTATATTAGCGGGATAATTCAAAATTTTTTGGGGGGGGGGGGGGGGGGGGGGGGGGGAGGGGGCAGGATGGAATGTTTTTTTAAATTTTAGAATTCAATAAGTTTGTGAAGATATACGACAAAATATTTTTTCATTACTCCTTTTTCCTTTTCCCGGACGGACCAATCATTACACCCAAATAGTCCAGGGGGGATTGTTTATTCGGGTAGTATCAGCCCTTTTCTGCTTGAGAATGCAGGCGGAAAGCAGAGAAACTGAGAGAAGGAGAGGAAGAAGGGGGAAAGGGGGAGAGAGGGGAGAGAAAAAGGGATCGAGTCCCCTTTTATTTTCTTATAATATACAGTACCCTGCAGCTACAAATTTTTCCGGGGTCCGGCCATTCTTTTATCTCTGAAATTTTGATGCATTTTTTGTTTCTTTTTTAAAAGCGAACTACAACCCGCCCTTTTAGAAGAGAAAATAAATTACAACTTGCAGCTTGCTTTAGAGACAGGAGGTGATGTAAGGGGGGAAAAGGGGGGGGGGGGGGAGAAGAAAGTCTGATTTTAAAAAAGCAAAATTTCAGCATAACTAACTGAACTTAAAAAATATGGCCCCCAAGACACCAAACTCACTACGATCTCAAATCCCCCCCGGTACTCAGAAAATCTCACTCATATTTTTAAATACCTAAAAAAAGTGATGTGCCCCCAACCCAAATTTGCCATGCTACGAATCTGCCATTCGGCCGTTAAAGACCCTACTTTTTGAAAAAAAATTTTAGGTTTTTACTTTAGAAAGTTTTTTTTGTTTTAGTTTTTCGGTTGAATGTTGATTAAAATTTTTCCGATTGTTTTTAAAAAAAATTTTTGGGTTAATTCAAATTTTTAATTGGTTTTGTTGGCGCAGCTCAAAAGCAGATCGGTAGCCCGGCAGTTGAGCTGTCTGTTGTCACAGCTGTGCTCTGTACTGTGATTAGTCACCATCATCATATCAAAAAAATACTTATTATTCCGTTTTATAGCCTTCACTGTCTGAGAAGTACTTACATATGCTAGAATACACACAGACTAAACTAACGGCTTTCAAAAGCGGTGAAGCCTACTTCGAATCGCTCGGGATCAAAACAGGCCACGTCCTGCAGACCTGGATATTTCTGAGTTCCAACAACCGAGGGTGCTTTGGCATACACTTTAGGCCCCTCTACAACACGTACAAACTAACCACCTAACTAAAAGAGACTGCAGTCTGGCGTCTGCACTCTGCATAAAAAACTTTTTAGTTTTTTGAAAAACGCGAACGTCTTTTTTGAAAACTGAACACAGGATTTTTCATTTTCTGGCACATATTTTTTAATGCGCGCGACTGCTTCATTTGTGACGCAGCACAACAAATTATGCTATATTTCGCGCGTTCCAGTCACAACAATTGTACACTCGAAAGTTTTCTTAAAAACACTTAACATCATGACAAAATCTAACACACAATGATCATTATAATATTCTTTTAGCAATGAGTCTTAAATTTCATCCAATTCCACTGTCTGAAGGCGAAAAAACACAGCGTTCCGGAATTGAAAGCTTCTTTCTTTTATTTTTAGTACCTTCTTCTTCTTCTTTTTCTATGAGGACGCTGGCTAGTGCGAAGCACGTTAGCCAGTAAGGGGTGGGTTTCACGAGGCTCCCGTTCCCCGTCCTGGGTTTTTAGTACTAGTAGAGTCGATAAGAACACTCACCTCCTCCGATTTCAGTGAAACTTCTCACATGCTAACATATGATAATGGAGGTACAAATACCGCTTATTTTAGGTCCGAAAAACTTTTGGTTCGTTAATTATCGCTAATTGAAAAACGCCAAAAATGGGCTAAAATGGCCCTTAAGGTGGATTTGAAATTTTGGAGTTGGAACTCCAGACTTCGTACAGGTGTCCGCTAGGATGCCAATATGCACCACAGGCGGGCTCAGGCCTAAATTCGTCCGAATTTTTGCGTAAGGCCGGATGGCGTGAATTTTGGTCACGTGATTTGGGCAAAAAATCAGTTTTTTGCTATTTGTGCCTTTCCTGCACGCCGGAGATGAAAAATAAGGCCATTTCCTCTCATTTATTTTTCTTTCTGCATCGATTAAGCAGGCTATGAACCTCCCTTACTTCAACGGTTCAGAAGTTAGAGTTTTGCAAAAAAAGAGCGGGAGACTAGATGGCGTCAATTTTGTAAGGCGATTTGTGTCTTTCCTGTGCGTCTGGGATGAAAAATGATGTCAAAACGTGTCATTTTCATCATATTCTGCATCGATTAAGCAGGTTATAAACATCCCTTACTTGAGCGGTTCAGAAGTTAGCCGAGGTCACGTGACCAAGATTTACGCCATCCGGTCTTACGCAAAAATTCGGACGAATTTAGGCCTGAGCCCGCCTGTGGTGCATATTGGCATCCTAGCGGACACCTGTACGAAGTCTGGAGTTCCAACTCCAAAATTTCAAATCCACCTTAAGGGCCATTTTAGCCCATTTTTGGCGTTTTTCAATTAGCGATAATTAACGAACCAAAAACTTTTTGGACCTAAAATAAGCGGTATTTGTACCTCCATTATCATATTTTAGCATGTGAGAAGTTTTACTGAAATCGGAGGAGGTGAGTGTTCTTATCGACTCTACTATACCACTCGACACTGTGAGAGGATCGCCCTACGGGCGCGCGAACATGAGGGGCGCGACGTGCCCAAGACACTGCATGATCCTAGTCCACTAACCCGAATCCTAAATCGTGGCATAGTACTAGCACTAAATGTGCCGGCCCCCAGACTCACTCTCAGAAACCTGTCATCCTATATCTACTGATCCAGTGATCCGTTGAGTCGCTTGACACTGTTTCCGTGCTCGGCAAAATTCAACTGATCCGCGTCCGTCCCAAGTTCCATTATTTGCTTTGATAACAAACTGAAACATCTGATAGGAAATAGGTTCGGTTAATCAGTAGAAAGTGGAGGGGCTCCTTGGAACAAGAGTTTGTGGGCCGCGGAATTGAAAGGCCTGCGGCCCGGGAACTGGTAGAAATGAATAATTTACATCTTGAATTGTACTTGTAGGGAGTCTCTTTCTATCCAATTCCATTAAAATAGAATGGATAGAAAGGGACTCCCTACAAGAATTTCTATCTATATCCAGGAAAAGGTGTATGCCCTCCCTGAGTCAGGGAGAGAGAGAGAGAGAGAGAGAGAGAGAGAGAGAGAGAGAGAGAGAGAGAGAGAGAGAGAGAGAGAGAGAGAGAGAGGCCAGGGAGTCCCTGACCCTCTCTGAGTCTCTCTCTTTCTCCCTCTCTGACTCTGACTCTGAGTCTCTCTCCCTGGCCTCTCTCTCTCTCTCTCTCTCTCTCTCTCTCTCTCTCTCTGTCCAACTCTCTTCCCCCCAATGTGGCCCTTGATTAATTTTAACTGGACAGTGAACACAAGGAATCAGAAAATTGAAACTGTCGGTGAATCAAATTTACCCATCCGGTAAATCGAGGTCTGAAATTTATTATGTTTTTTCATTGAGGATAATTGTGAGGATTAATTGTGATGTCAAATGTGATAAATAACCATGCTATCAGAAGAGAGGAAGGGGAAGTGAATTAATACAACCCTTAGCATTCTCAATCGATATTCACCCGATAATCAAGTTAAGCTTAATTCACAATCAATTAGCCAGATATAACTCTCTTCCTCCTGGGATGCAGCCTTTGTCTGGTGTGTATGAGTTGTGATGTCTGATGCATTCTAACACCGGGTGTTAGGAAACTAACTGCTAGTAGTATATTAGCAGCGATAATTCAAAATTTATGGGCGGGGGGGGGGGGGGGGGTAGGGGGTCAGGGATTGGAATCTGTTTTTTAAGATTTCTAGAATTCAAGTGAAGTTTGTGAAGATATACGAACAAATATATTTGTTCATTACTCCATTCTCTCTGTGTGCACGATGACCAGATCATTACACCAAGTATGCTCCAGGGGTCATCTGTTCATTACGGCTAGTATCAGCCCTTATCTGCTTGAGAAAATGCAGCGCGGGAATCAGAGAAACAGAGACAGAGACTGAGAGAGAGAGGGAGAGAGGGAGAGGGAGAGAGAGAGGGAGAGAAAGAGGGATCGAGATACCCTTATCATTATGCTTATAATCATATGACAGATACGCCTGCAGTGCAATACAAACTGCCCGGTGTCCGGCCATTCTTTGATCTCTGAATTCTGATGCATTTTTTGTTTACTTTTTAAACGCACGAAGCTACAAACCAGCCCTTTGAGAATTGAGAAGTATAAATGTAACATACTTGCAGCAGGCAGCTAGCTTGAGATGAACAGAGAGTGAGTAAGGAGAGGGAGGGGAGAGATAGAAAGTCGTGATTTTAAACGCAGATATTTCAGCATAACTAACTGTAACTAACATGATGGCCACCAAAGAGCACCAAGCTCACTACTGATCTCAAATCCCCCGGCTACTCAGAAGGAATCTCTACTCATATTGATATAAGCTACCTAAAAAGATGTGACTCGTGCCCTCACGACCCTACATATTTGCCATGCTACGTAATCTGTCCATTCGGCCCGTTAAGACCCTACATATTTTGATCTTTTAGACTCAGAAAGTATGTCAGATATTCGATGTTTAGACTTTGGATGACATATTCGATGTTTATCGTGTTATTATCATGATTGGTGTGGCGTGTTGTAATAGGTTAACAGTTAACAAGCACATCTCCCAATTGTAGTACTGCAGACGTGCGTGTCAGGGGAATGTGTGCTTGTCAGATTTTAGTTGTCCAGATACGATATAGAATATCAATTGATCTGACATCAGGGAAATTAGCCTTCGTTAATTTTCAACATCATTTTTTGTTGTTTTAAAATGTAGATATTTTGTTAACAGCTGCATTCATCGAAAGATTATTATGACAATGACATTTCTAGTCCATAGCCTGATTAAATTGTTACCCGATTTTATTCTCTAACTTATCGAGTCTAAGTCCAATAAATACGATAGTTGAAGGCCACCACTGACAGCATGAATGCAGCCCCTATGTGGCCCGCTTTCTTTCAGCCCAGCAATCTATTATGTAGAACGGAACATTGGGGGATTAATTGTTGACAAATACACATGTTTATTCTCATCCCCCCCCCTTCTCAGCCATATTATATTGAACAGCTATATAGCGGGGACAAGCTGAATTGCAATCAACTTAATTAGTCCCAGCTGATCTCTTATATCGAGTGTCTTAGCTGGAGGTTCTGCTTTTTGTTCATATCAAGGTAAAATTTAAGGTAAGAAAGGGGCTGATATGAAAACATTCCTTTCGAGGGATGATGTTGTTTTGCCCTTTGATTAAATCTTTCCAATAGTTGATACATTGTGCCTTTCTTATCAATTTCTGTAATTGTCTTCTCCCCTGGGGGCATCAAAACAACCGACCACATGGCTGATAGAACAACAACCTGATCAAATGAGCACAGTTGCTTGATCTATTCTAAACCTTCAGGGCTGCGGATATATATATTGTTTTCTAATATCCGTTCTCCATGGAGAGAGACTAGGGAAGCTATATGTAACGGGGGGGGGGGGGGGGGTGAGATTGGAAGGTGTTCAATGAACACTGTTCATTGTTGGTACATTGTTCATTCTCTGCTCGATACTCTCTCGATAGGGTTGATGATGTGACCTTCATCTCATTCTCTCTCTCAGGTACAGATCATGTGATTACTGGGTTCATTCCTGATTGCTTTCTTTGCATATTGTTTCCGGCAGACAATATGATATTTCCTTGCGTCAGGCATTCATGGACACACCATATCTCATACACACACCACACAACCACGATCATCTAACTAGGTTCTCTCTCTGTCTCTCTCTCTCCACGGTGCACCGCGCTCATGTGAGCGCTATGATATTGAGACTGGATCAATAATTCCTAATATTCTTTTGATTTTACAAGTTTTCCAGCACCGATAAAGTAAGGGTATCTACCTTCTACACGATATAAAACTAATCCAATCACAGCTTATAACATGATTCTCCCCCGTCAATTGACCGCAGATCTACCATATCAGGGACACATTGACAGTTCTTTCATAGCTTGTGGTCTGGAAAGAACTCAATTACTTGCGATGGGGTGGGTCAGTGTTGTTGTGGCTGACAGATTGGTACACACCCCACCACCGCTACTCTCCCTAATTAACCATCATGGGGTAGCCGACTGGTCAATTAGGCCACCCAATTAAAGGCCAAGTGATCAGCTAGCAATCGGTATTGAAATTGATAGCTTCTTCAATAGCTAATATTTTGTGGTGTTTGCATTGCGGGACAATGGTATCCTTAATTTCTGTTCATTGCCTAATTAACAAAAAATAATAGTATACCCTCCCACCCTCTCTCTCCCTCTCTGTTTCTCCTTCTCTCCCCAATATTTTATCTGATAGCAACTGCTGCTCTTTGTACACTGAAACACGTGGCTCCTTTTTTGGTGTGCTAGTCGTTACTCCTGACTCCATTCCTGCAATGAGGGACCAATTTAGGGCAAAGAGAGTGCATGTGGGGAAAACTCTCTCTTTCTCCCCCTCTAGTCTCTCTCTCTCTTGACGAGAGAGAGTCGTCACAAAGCTATTATCATGTCTGGGCCTCGTGTATCGAGGGATACCACCATGAGCAGCTCGTCAAGAGAGAGAGAGACCAAACAGTATAATCATTTGAGGCTTTACCCCGGAGGGCCTCTGCAGTTTGTTATATGGGATCACATGCAGGAATATTGTAGTCGTTAGCCACTCAATACAAATAGTGAGAGAGAGAGATCTATGATTATAGTGGGGAGAGAGGAGGTTCTTGTTTTTGCGATTATGGCGCATCATATAACTTGTCGAGAGGCGTGTGCAGTTCCCCTAAGAGCTAATCGATATGGGTTGTGTGTGTCAAATTGTGCCTATGCAAGTTTTAACAATCGACAGTCCACAGCGTAGGATGTAATAATTAGTAGGTTTAACGGTAATCGATTGTGCTGTGTATGATCATGATATTTGCGCCCTAGTCTAGTCACTCTCAGTCGCAGTCTCCAGGCTGCAAAGGGCAGGAGCCCTAAATAAGCTGCACTTGGAGATGGCTCATTGGTCATGGTTCTCTCACTCTCACTCTCTCTCTCCCGACTCCCTCTATCTAAGCTCCCCCTTCGTTCTCTCTTCCTCTCTCACTCTCTCTCTCTCTCTCTCTCTCTCTCTCTCTCTCTCTCTCTCTCTCTCTCTCTCTTCCTCTCTCTCTCTAGGCTCCCTCTTCCTCTCTCACTCTCCCTCTTCTCTCTTCCTCTCTTCCTCTCCTTCATGGTGGAAGGACAAGATAAACTTTCCACGTGGACAGATGAACTTCTTTAGCTAATTATCTACCCGATAGACGTTAATTATATCGCTCATAATATGCACACACGCCAGTTGTTTTAAACTTGATGAAAGTAAAAGTTTCAAAACTTGCTTTTGACTTTGAGAAGCTCTGATCTGCTCCAGATTTCAGAGTTTGGATCTTATCTCAGTTCAACTGTATCTAAGCTCGTCTGCAAACCGACAAATACCAACACTATTGTTTTGACAACACACTCTGTTGTTTTCTCTCGATATATCGCCCTCAAGTCGTTATTTTAAAATTGTTTTCCAACCCTTCTCTCCTCAGAGCCGTATGTTATTCTTGCTATTGCTTTGCCACCGGTTTTAAACTTTCGTGATTGATTTGAAATGGCTGGGGTCAACTTCTCGTGCATCTTTCTGCAATCAAGCGAGCCTTTCCATTCAATATCGTGCTTACAGTTTGAGCGGTCTAGACACTATCGTTGGATTTATTGTTGATCAGAATTCTAAATCTGGAAATTCATTTTGTTATTGGTTTGGTGTGAAATTCTGTCATTGTCTCAATATAGAACCAATGTTCATACTAAACGTTATGGTACCAAAATATTCCAGCTTCTCTTCTTTTCACGTCCCAGTCATTTTCATTTCGATCAAGGCCAAGCACGGCGTGCCTGGTGAAACTTTAACACGACCTAGCATGCTACGGGAAACCACCACTTGTACGTGGCAGCTGAGGGTCTACAGAATGGCGCTACGGTGCGGGAAAAAACATTCCATTCCCTAAAATCTTTTTTTTTACTTTTATTTGATTTGGGTCAAAATTGGCTATATTAAACGTGGTCCCGAAAAATCCATAATGACTTAGCACACGAAATATGTCACCCCCACCTATTTTTGCACGTAGAATCGATTGCCGTTGAAGTCGAATCTCTAAAATGACTGTAAAATGGTCAAAAGTTGATTTTTTACCATTTTTTGGAGGTTTTTGGCCCCTAAACCATTGAAAATGTTGAGATAGGAATTTGAAACTAGTGCCAATCGTTAAAATGGTCATTTTTCTACCAAGAACCAAGTTTTCGTGTATATCCGATTTATGGTTAGATTTGGGCAAATTGTTGAAATCTGCCAACTAGGAGAACCGTAACTTGATTTTCTTGTTTTTTGGATTTTGGCATTTTTGACAAACTTCTGATTGAAATGGCCAGTCGGGACCATGCTTAAGTTGTTTATGGGACAATTTTCGACTAAAATCCAAGATTTCATACCAATCCAATAACAGATCGTTGATTTATAGAAAATTTGTGTAGGCAAAACGGTCAAAATAAGCAAGAAAAGTTGTTATTTTGACCGTTTTGCCTACACAAATTTTCTATAAATCAACGATCTGTTATTGGATTGGTATGAAATCTTGGATTTTAGTCGAAAATTGTCCCATAAACAACTTAAGCATGGTCCCGACTGGCCATTTCAATCAGAAGTTTGTCAAAAATGCCAAAATCCAAAAAACAAGAAAATCAAGTTACGGTTCTCCTAGTTGGCAGATTTCAACAATTTGCCCAAATCTAACCATAAATCGGATATACACGAAAACTTGGTTCTTGGTAGAAAAATGACCATTTTAACGATTGGCACTAGTTTCAAATTCCTATCTCAACATTTTCAATGGTTTAGGGGCCAAAAACCTCCAAAAAATGGTAAAAAATCAACTTTTGACCATTTTACAGTCATTTTAGAGATTCGACTTCAACGGCAATCGATTCTACGTGCAAAAATAGATGGGGGTGACATATTTCGTGTGCTAAGTCATTATGGATTTTTCGGGACCACGTTTAATATAGCCAATTTTGACCCAAATCAAATAAAAGTAAAAAAAAAGATTTTAGGGAATGGAATTTTTTTCCCGCACCGTAGCGCCATTCTGTAGACCCTCAGCTACCACGTACAAGTGGTGGTTTCCCGTAGCATGCTAGGTCGTGTTAAAGTTTCACCAGGCACGCCGTGCAAGGTCTCCTCTAAATAGCTCAAATATAGTGTGCAGTGATCCATTCATGGGGACAATTTAGCTAGACATCTAGATTTCAGAACTCACTTTCTTCGTATTCTAGACATCTAGAACTCATATTCTTCATATTCTATAACTATCATGCCAAGTGGTATAATTGCCAACAGTAATATCGGGTCCAGCTCTTGTCCAAAAAACTTCCCCAGTCGTGGGAGAATAAAGAGCAGTGATTACTCGAGCCAGCTGCAATTCTTGCAAGATGGCCATTGTCACAACTATCTATCTATCTACAGAGTGCCTGGGCTTGCCAACGGCAAGCCCACAGGGGACTATCGCAAAGCGATATCGCCGGCACTAGGAGAATAGCCCCCCTCCCCACCCCCCACCATCAGGAACTGACCACAGGACAGGTTCGCATTATAGGTGGCATCGGGTTAGGGAGGGTAAACTCCTTCGAGTAATATCGGGTCCAGCTCTTGTCCAAAAAACTTCCCAAGTCGTGGGAGAATAAAGAGCAGTGATTACTCGAGCCAGCTGCAATTCTTGAAAGATGGCCATTGTCACAACTGCAATGTTACATGATATATTGTATTATCTGAAGCTCCAATGGCTCTCTTCTTACCACCAATGATACTTGCCTAATGCATGATCTGGCGGAAATGCCTCGTCATTTGATGCCACCAAAAAAGAAACCATACGATAAAGAATATTGCTGCTTCTCTTTTGTTCGATTCATGCTGCGGGACCGATGCACGGCTGCACATTGTGAGCAGTTATTGATGGTTCCTATTGCACTGCTTGACTGGGTTGATATGTCTCTCTCCCGCTCCCAGTCTCTTTTCTTCTCCACCCATTGCCATTGTGTTAGTTGGCTACATGACACGTCTACTGGGGGTGGGAGAGCTGTGCAGTACTAACTAGCAGGGCGGTACTATAACCAGCCCTCATAATGGTTACCATGAACCCCTCCCCATGGTTACCATGAAACTAAACCCTAGTTAGTTGCTCAATATTCTACCAGTTTAATGTCTGCAGATCCGCCAGGGGGCTCTTACATAGCAACAACAATGCACTTTGTTTATTATATGGTAGTTTCAGTGTGAAGGTGTTCTTGTTGGTTATGTTCCCGTTTATAAATTGAGTCTTCTCGCCCTATAGAATGATTATGTTCATTATTCAATTCCCAATTTCTTGCTCCAAATGCTCGGTGCTCCTGCTCTCTCACCCTCTCATACAGTCCTGGCATCCACTGCATGTCACTCTCTTATGAGAGTTTTCCAATATTGCTAGCTTATATTAACTTGTCAGTCACCCCGTGTGTAAATGAACTTGGAGCCCTCATGCCACCATCTCTTCACCTCTGGTATATGGACAGTATTTAATATACATACCCTACAATATTGTTTTTTGTATGAGGTGCCGAACTTTTATAGGTGTAGCAAATATATGGAACCTTTTTGATCAAACTGACTAGCAGATTAGAGACACTGTCTAACTTCGAACAAAACGTCTAGACTTTTAAAAGCTTTTGTATGTTCCCTTTTTTGTTGACTTTCTCGGCTGAGATCTATTATTAGAGTAACTCACCCTGTATTATATAACTCCATTTATATATTTGGAGAATTGAATAGAGCCCGGAAAACTATTGTTACTATCGGACAGTTTCAAATTTATATTTGGTGCAGTGGTCGAGAAGAAATGTTGTAGCAGGGAGCAGGGCCGGGAGCAAAGGGGAAGCTTTTTATAAACGAGGCTGCAGCAGGTTTTCCCAACTGTTCGGTATTGTTCGGGGTGAGAAAAGATAATAGTATGCAGTTATATATGCCCATAAAACCATATTCTCTCTCTCTCTCTCTCTCTCTCTCTCTCTCTCTCTCTCTCTCTCTCTCTCTCTCTCTCTCTCTCTCTCTCTCTCTCTCTCTCTCTCTCTCTCTTCTAATCCATCTTTCTTTCTCCTCCCTCGAACAGGAAACCAACTTATTTACCAAAATGGCAGCATTGCACAAATACGAGAGAGTGAGAGAGAGAGAGAGAGAGAGAGAGAGAGAGAGAGAGAGAGAGAGAGAGAGAGAGAGAGAGTGCATTGTTTGAAAGCCATCGATCACGGGTCAAGCTATATCCTTATAATATTATCCCCAATAATATTTGGTTGTATTTCATCATCATATTAATTGTGCCGTGGATAATTTACCCGGGGCCTCTGCAGTCTCGTCTTTCCGACAACCATTGCGGACCCAGACATTTCCTAGTACTACAAATACCTGTCTCCCTCCCTCGATAACATAGAGTCTGTTTGACATCCGCTTATTTAATATTGGCCGCCCAACTTTCCAACTACCAAATTCAAATTATAATGGAGGGCCCTTGGGGGAATTGAGAGATAGGAATTTGAGACATTTGTAGAATCATGTGTGTGTGTTGGTGATAAAATCGACACCTACAAAATCTACACTTCCTGAACGCGACAAATGTTTTGACACTGGCTTATGATGGGAGAGAGAGAGAAAGAGAGAGAGAAAGAGAGAGGAATCTGTTATGTTTACTTCGCAGCAAATCCTCTCGTCCCTCCCCAACTGTGTTTTGATTTACAGCCGCTCCGTATCCTAGGAAATCCCCGGGTTTAGGAAACTATATTGCCCTGTTTTTACCGGCCCTAATTCCACCAAAATTGTCTATTGCAAAACTGCATGATACTGTAAGTTCGGTGTTTGCAATAAAATCACGTAGTGTGGTAACCGTTCTGCACGTGCAACATACTGTTTGATATTGATCTCAGTGCAGTTTTCACACGTACTTGTAACATCCGGCACTCCCTCGACTTTGCACCCATTTCATACAACTATAGGATCTGATCTCCCATCTTAAAACAACTGATTGTGCGAGGATAATAATAATATTATTTGATGCATAATTAGGCGCCCCCCCTGTCCGATCTTTGTTTTGTAGGGGGTTCGTGTGTAAAGATGCTATTTTTGTACACTCATATCGTCGTAAAAGGCAGCAAGTCAGTTTTGGGGTAGAACGCAGTAAGTCAAGCCCTCTAAAAATTTTTCGTGTGACTTACTGCCTTTTACGCGTCTGTGTGAAATTTTGCTGACTTACTGCGTTTTACGAAACAACTAGCAAAAAAGCTTGTTATGCTTGTAGCTCGTTCAGTTTTCAAGATCTGAGTATGAGACTCAGCTTATCTGAAAGAGCTTCAAATTCTGAAGAAGAAGGTACCAATATCTCAATTTTCGTAAAAATTGACTTAGTGCCTTCTACAATAAAACGGCAGTATACTAGATGATATTGAAGTTATACTTCCTGGGCCAGATTCTATAAACTTCCCTCTCTATCTGTCCCTTTTTTAGGCGTGACAGTTTTAAGTGATAGGCGGCAGTCTGTCTGTTGAGAGGTAGTGAATGTTGAGGTTTTGATAAACCTAGACTGAATCACTTCCTGCAACAACTGTTGTCCTAATAGATATACTTGAAGAGAGGGAGAGAGACAGATAGAGATATAGGGAGAACGAGAGGGAGAAAACCCCTCCCTATCTCTCTTTCCTATAGCTGCAATTAATCGTTCCCTTTGTGGCACTCCTAACTCAGGCATACAAGTAAAGTTATGCCTACAAATACATGTCAGTCTTTACCCACGTCAAAACGCCATGTAACACCCCTGTACCGAGCTATCTTGGCTAGTATAGGTACTTCTCAGTCCTAAACGTTAAGCTGCATGCTGCATACCAAGTACCCATGAACTTCTATACGTTGTAATATGAGTATATTACGGAAGTTCTTATTCTGTTTAACGCGTCATTAAATTAGTAGATCCAAAATTAAACTAACCTCTAAAGCTGTAGTAGTGAGCGAATTGCTAGTGAAGAAGCATATCCATTGGCCACCAAGAGAGAGAGAGAGAGAGAAAAGCGAAGTAACAGGAGAGACAACTTAATAAATATAGAAACATTAAAACTGGCAACAACGCATATTAATTAAAACCGAGCTCTAGAAAAAGATCAAAATATGGAGGTGATCTCTGTGGGCAGTATAGGGTAGAGAGAGTTTCTTGTCACAGATAAGAGAGAGAGAGAGAGGGATCAGAGTTCTTACACTCGCGCGCGGCGTCTTTTCACGTGCGTCTGATAACGTTGAACTCATTTCTTCCCTCGTCCAGTTTCGTTTCGTGTCTCGCGGCAACGTCCGTTTCATGTTCAGTTTTCCTATTCTTGACCGGATCGTTTTCTTTGAGCTTGTGAGAGCTGTTGAGGAGGGTATCATGCCCCCCCCCTACCCCATCCCCCGGTCCCACTTGCATGGTGGGCTCTGTTTTTCCTCAATACTGCAAGTTGTTGTGCTGAGTGTGTTGTTGTGTATGAAGCTTGCCGCACCTTTGCATGCCTTCATCAATCACATAGTTTTGAGTTTTCTTAATTATGTAATTTAGTTTTATAATCCAATGTTTTATTAACAATACTTGACCCTCTGTGTGTGTATTGGATTTTGATGATCAGAAATCATAATGAACATGGAACTACTTGTCAGACTGAAAACGAGAGCTATAACGACAGCTGTCGCCAGAGAGAGAGAAATAGGAAGAAAAATAAAGGAGAGATAGATAGAGAGACCAAGGAGAGAGAGAAAATAGAGATAAGCACTGTGTGTTTACTGTTTACTATCGTTCCTTTTTGCTTTGCTGTTCGTGTAATTTGCAGTAGCTCTACCAGAGGTGACGTACGCACCAACTTGTGATGTTTTTCTTGGTGCGCTTGAATGAACCGTGTTTGCCATAGGCCATATTTTCTCTCTCTCTCTTTCTCACTCTCTCTCTCTCTCTTTCTCTCTCTCTCTCTCTCTCTCTCTCTCTCTCTCTCTCTCTCTCTCTCACTCTCTCACTGCACCCCTCCTTTAGATCTTTCACCTGCACAAACACAACACACTGTGCTCCCATTTGCTCGAACCTGTTGAGTTACTGTTACACTGCATATTTTTGTTTGAAATCAGCTCCTATAGGGAATCATGCAACTTCGAATCGAATCACAAAAGTTCCAATTAGCTGTAATTAATTAAATAAAACTAATATTTGCAGCTATAATTGATCTTTAAATGATTAATTGCGTATACTTCATTTTCGCTTTTTTTACAGAGTTTAGTGTGCACTGTTGCCATGACTACTACTGCTACTGCTACTGATAGGACAGCTCAGCTAATAATTAATGCACATTATCGATGTGAATATATCCCAGCTATGCATGTAATTGGTAATTACAATACCATGATACATAAAGTTTGTGTGTAATCCTTTTTGAATTGTGATTTGTGGTTTTTTGGCCCAAACGTGGGGGTCTATGAACAGAACCCTTCAATAAGAGTCAAGTGTCTGACGGGGGGCTATAGAGTTTTCACCAGCTGATATCATGCCCCTGAGCCCCTTTGGTAGTCCCTTTTCCGCTTGTTTTCTCCTCACCTTGTCCCCTGGTGTGTCACGTGATACCAACAACTCGGTCACGTGGTACCTTGTTTTCACGTGGTATATGACAGTGATTTCCTTCTCTTCACGGCTCTACTGCTTTGTTGTCAGGGGACGTGAGGGCGAGAGGGCGAGAGAGAGAGAGGGAAGAGAGAATAAGGAAGAGGGATTGAGAGAGAGAGATTTAGAGAGAGAAAGGGAAGATAGAGGGGTTACCGACATGCACCTCAAAAGATGAGATGTCAACTACTTCTCCTCTTCAGTCTCTGATCTGCTCCTACTGAGTAGGGTAGGAGGGGGTAATTCGGGTCAGTTGGTAATTCGGGTCACTTGTTTGTAATTCGGGCCATTCTAATGTAACAAGATTTGGCGGGAAAATTTGAAATACGGAATATCGTTCATTTCACGATTTTGGATTCAATTGGTATTCCCGTGAATTTGCGGAATTTTTTCGAGAAGAAAACATATGATTTTATCCAATGGGATAATTCAGCACTTATTGGCTAAGTTTTTGAAGGAATTACGTCATTATTGATTTACCAAAATGACGTCATAAAACAGTGTGTCTAATTCGGGTCATGTTTGTAATTCGGGTCACAGGCAAAGCGGCTAATTCGGGTCACCTTATTTTTGCGATAAATCAGCAAGTTTGAGTGATTTCTGGCCCCATATTTTATGTTTTCTTCTCGATTTGGGGCCTCTAGGGGCCTTTAGGGGCCTCTTGGGGCCTCTAGGGGGCCTTTAGGGGCCTCTAAGGGGCCTCTAGGGGCCTCTAGGGGCCTCTGGGGGCCTCTAGGGGCCTCTAGGGGCCTCTAGGGGGCCTTAAGGGGCCTTTAGGGGTCTCTAGGGGGCCTCTAGGGGGCCTCTAGGGGCCTCTAGGGGCCTCTAGGGGCCTCTAGGGGGCCTCTAGGGTCCTCTAGGGGCCTCTAGGGGGCCTTAAGGGGTCTCAAGGCGTCTCTAGGGGTCTCTAGGGGGCCTCTAGGGGCCTCTAGGGGGCCTCTAGGGGGCCTCTAGGGGCCTCTAGGGTCCTCTAGGGGCTTCTAGGGGCCTCTAGGGGGCCTTAAGGGGCCTCAAGGGGTCTCTAGGGGGCCTCTAGGGGGCCTCTAGGGGCCTCTAGGGGCCTCTAGGGGCCTCTAGGGGTCCTCTAGGGGCCTTAAGGGGCCTTTAGGGGTCTCTAGGGGGCCTCTAGGGGGCCTCTAGGGGGCCTCTGGGGGCCTCTAGGGTCCTCTAGGGGCTTCTAGGGGCCTTAAGGGGCCTCTAGGGGGCCTTTAGGGGTCTCTAGGGGCCTCTAGGGGCCTCTGGGGGCCTCTAGGGGGCCTTAAGGGGCCTTTAGGGGTCTCTAGGGGGCCTCTAGGGGGCCTCTAGGGGCCTCTAGGGGGCCTCTGGGGGCCTCTAAAACAGCCAACCAACAGCTGGCCCGAATTACAAACACTTGACCCGAATTAACCGCATGATTTCAGCGGCAACACGCTGTGTTGGTAATTCGGGTCATTTGGTCACGTGTTTGTTTGCGAGGGCTGTGATTGGCTGAATACGCGCGTGGCCCGATTTAGCCACTGACCCGAATTACCAACAATACGCAAACTAACGATTTCGTGGGCTTTTTTATGTGTGAAAAAGGTTGGATTTGAAAACTTCAACAGTCCAAATATCTTAACAAGTGTCACATTGGATAAATTGAATAGATTTTATGTGCAGACATTCTGCCACAACCAAGGGAATACCACTTTAATCAAAAAGGTGACCCGAATTACCCCCGCCTACCCTAGTAATTGAATTCAGGTTTACCCGCCCTCCTTGATCCTATGATAGCTTCTCAAAGGAGTCAGGTCGCTGATTCTTGAATTTTAATATGTACTGTACTAAGTCGCTGTTTTCTAAAATCCGTTTGAACCGGTCATGACAATAATTCCCAGGCTAGATGGGAAAATAAGATTTCTCATACCACCTATAATAGTCTACCACACTTTTCCCAGTACCTACATATTTCAGAACTCAGAAGGTATCTCCCTCTTCCCCTGTTTCTAAATATCCTGAGTATCTTTGAGCCTATTTCAGTATCTGTCTACTACCCAGTTCCTCTCTTTCTCTCCTCAATTTGTCTACCGAAATCCCTGACCTGGTGTTCTGATTGTCATTTGTTTCCTGGCAACCTCTGATTAGCCTAGATCTGATCATATCTCCCTCTCTCTCTCTCTCTCTCTCTCTCTCTCTCTCTCTCTCTCCTCTCTCTCTCTCTCTCTCTCTCTCTCCTCTCTCTTCGCTCATCTCCTCTCATCTCATCCTCATCTCTCTCTATCCCTCCAATCTCTGCCTCTCTTCGCTCTCTTATCTCCCTAGCCTCGCTCAAATATAGGTCTCCTCCATACCCATTTTTCCATCATCTGAGTACCTCTCCATCTGCCTCTAAACAGCATCACGCTCGGTCTTCGCATTCTCTCCATTTGTTCCTATTCTACCTATTCTATGGTAGAGTATCTCCACATCTTTTGCCTTCTTAGAAGGTGATAGTGGTGCAGGAAATGGTAGCAACTAACTATAGAGATCCCGTCATTTGTTTGAGAATTATTTACCATGGATCACATGAGCACAGTTTTTGTCCACTAATAATTTTTGGCCAGTATCCACCCGAATATAAACAGATCCCGGCTGTTACGTGTTCTGTGTATTACTTAATTCTATGGTATTAACACCTCTTTGTGCCCTGAAAGGATAGGTAGCCAGGAAATGGTGCCGAATTAACTCCTATGATGATCCCTCCGTTTGATTGGTGGAGAAATACCACTGGATACGGACTGTTCGGTCGGGTAATAACATATTTCCATTGTGCCAATCAACTTGAGTGGGCATGCTCTTGCGGGTAAGTATCATATCCCTCTCTCTTTCTCCCTCTCTTCTCTTCTCTCGGGTCATCTCGTCTGCTCTCTCAAATCTCTCCTCTCTTCTCTCTATCTCTCCCTCCCTCTCACTCTCTCTCCCTCTCTCTTTTTTCTCCTTCTCGCTGTCTGGTATTTAGTGGATCAAAGAGCTGATAATAATTGGAGCTAACGGCCGTTTGATTGTCGCGGTGGGGGATAGTTATAATTGGAGAGAGAGAGCCGTACCTGGGGGACAAAGTACCTTCTTTCTATCTCCCTCTCTTTCTCTCCCACTCCCTTTCTCTTTCTTGTCTGGAGAAGAGAAAATCTGGGGGCAGCCGCGCCCAATCAGTACTGGGGGAAAGAGGGAGGTTAATTACCAAATTTCACCACTACCACTCAGCTGCACTGTGAGAGTGTTGTGTCCGGTCGGACACATCAATAATTAGTAAAAGTGCCAAGTGTCTGAAATTTTCACTTTCATCTACTCATTTTCTTTACCTCTCTTATTCTATCTCTTCATCTATATCTATTTCTTTTTCTATCTCTCTCTCTTTCTCTCTCTTGTTAAGAGTGGTCAGTGGCTGTTCCAGGTTTTCACCATCTCTGCAGCGGGTGCAGTTCTACAATTACAGCACCAGAGCTGTCAATGCCAATTTGTCTATCTTTCACATTTTAGGAACTGAGTGGCGGATTCTATAAGTGACATGCACATGAAGAGAGAGTGCTGCATTCCTGCCCAATTGACACCGCGCCTGTAGTTGCACTGGGAGCTGGAGAGGGATATATTACATTCTTGAAAGAAACACACCGGTGTCTAGACATTTGTATCTTCAAAGATCAGCAGAATATCATGTTGTCGTTGGAATTATTGATATGTTGTTTTGGTGTCCAGCTAGTCCAGCTAATTGCTGTGTTTGCCAATTGATCACACCATGGGAAAACAGTTGTTTGTTTTGTTTGCACCTTGGACCAATAAACCCCCTGTCAATGCTACCTGTCCTGCTCCCTGTCTGAGCTGCTGCACCTTGACCCTTGTCAGGCATGATATTGCAATTAACAGCCCCCCTCATGGGCAGTCCCAGCTTCCAATTAGCGGGGAAACCAATTAATCTTTGCAGTTGACACCCTATCAGAGACCAGTGCTGGTGCAGGGAAGGAGAGAGAGAGAGAGAGATGAGAGAGACGACTCCCCCCCTCTTCGGAGAGAGGTACGAAGGATCCGGAGAGAGGAGAGAGAGAGAGCCATGACCAGAGGAGCAGAGATGCAGACGACGAGAGCCGAGAGCAGCGAGAGAGAGAGAGAGAGGGAGAGAGACGAGACTTGACGACGAGGAGGCTGAGGAGGAGGAGAGAGACGAGATGAGAGAGCGAGAGAGAGAGAGAGAGAGAGAGAGAAGAGAGAGAGAGAGAGAGAGAGAGAGAGATAGAGAGAGAGAGGAGAGAGAGAGAGAGAGAGAGATGAGAGAGAGAGAGAGAGAGAGAGAGAGAGAGAGAGAGAGAGAGAGAGAGAGAGAGAGAAATGAATATTAAACACATGGCTAACGACTGTTGAACTTTCTAACAGGGCCCTCCTTGATCACCTCTAAAACTACAGCCCAGTTCTTGACTAGCTGTTCTCCCTCCAATTGTGCAACCATTACAGCTTGTTTCTTGTATTATGTTTTGTTATTCAGTTCTCCTTCTTCCGTTTGTTGATAAGTGGGAAAGAGTTGATTCTGAGTTGTTGAGTAAGAGGTGGTACTCAACAAGGGCTGAACGCTTCACCTTAACGGTCGTTATAAACGGGCAGTACATGTTAGCATCTTACAGTTTACGCATGGTTAAACTATATCATGGGCTCCAGGGTAGCTATAAACGTGTCGCTAAATACTTCACAAGCTTCATATCCCCCACACTACTGCCCCTTTTTTTTAGAATGAAGTATTTGCAATTTTGGCGATTTTGAGTTATTTATACCATCTTGATCAGGAGAAAAAGATCTACAAGATGGGCTAAGTCTCGTGTCTCAATCTTCAAAAAATAGAGTGAAGTGTTTTTTGTGAAGTACTTTTATTTTTGAAAAACTGCAGAAAAGTGAAGCAAATGGCAATTGCTTCGCTAATATAATTCGGAAATAAATACTGCTTCGTTAAACTTTTCTACCATAGAAGTAATAACCGCAGAAAAATTTGCTTCAGTTGTTTGCTTCATTTAAAAAATTCTATTGAAATACTTCAATCAGCTGCAGATTTTGTTTGAAGTATTGTCCACTCAGAAGATACTTCACTTCATTTACTTCAATTTGAAAATGCTTCATAAATCAGTTGCAGATTTTGTTTGAAGTATTTTCAAATCAGAAGATACTTCACTTCATTTACTTCAATTTGAAAATGCTTCATAAATCTGTGGAATTCAAATGCTTCTTGTCGCATCCAGAAAAAATACTTCATAACTTAAGAATACTTCATTTTTTATTATAATATGTGCCATTTATAACACAAGTCCGGCCAAATGAAGTAATTTCCAAGATTTGTTCTTTGCTGCAGCATCATCATGATGAAGGTCGAACGGAGGCGATCCCTATAATAATTATTCTATTCTGAGTAATTATAATTATCGTTCACATCTCGAATTACTCATCCTCACCGTCACAACTACGTCACTCCAATCTCATTCTTCGAACTTAGAACCCCACATTCAAAGGTAGCATTATGTTCCAGTACCGTACTGTCGTAACGACACAACACAACCAGTTGTTAGGTAACTCAACAAGTGGAGAAGAGATGTCTGGGGGCCGGGGTGATCATGATTCTGGGATTATCTCTATGTAAGAGTGTCACTCTGAGACAAAGAGAGAGAGACACCACAAACAGTGTTGTCAAACACTGACCTCATAAGGTTTTATAAGTTATTGCCCTAGCGTTTGGTTTCAAATTTACATCATTCCGAAAGGCTAGGGGGCCAGCTGCAGCTGGGAAAGGGGGGTGAGTTAGGGGTCAGGATAACCTGGGGAAGGGGGTGAGTTAGGGGTGAGGATAACCTGGGGAAGGGGGTGAGTTAAGAGGCAGGATGACCTGGGGAAGGGGGTGAGTTAGGGGTCAGGATAACCTGGGGAAGGAGGTGAGTTAGGAGGCAGGATAACCTAGGGAAGGGGGTGAGTTAGGGGTCAGGATAACCTGGGGAAGGGGGGTGAGTTAGGAGGCAGGATGACCTAGGGAAGGGGGTGAGTAAGAAGGCAGGATAACCTGGGGAAGGGGGGTGAGTTAGGGGTCAGGATAACCTAGGGAAGGGGGTGAGTTAGGGGTCAGGATAACCTAGGGAAGGGGGGTGAGTTAGGGGTCAGGATGACCTGGGGAAGGGGGGTGAGTTAGGAGGCAGGATAACCTAGGGAAGGGGGTGAGTTAGGAGGCAGGATGACCTGGGGAAGGGGGGTGAGTTAGGGGTCAGGATAACCTGGGGAAGGGGGGTGAGTTAGGAGGCAGGATGACCTGGGGAAGGGGGGTGAGTTAGGAGGCAGGATGACCTGGGGAAGGGGGGTGAGTTAGGGGTCAGGATAACCTAGGGAAGGGGTGGCCTAGGGAAGGGGGTGAGTTAGGAGGCAGGATGACCTGGGGAAGGGGGGTGAGTTAGGGGTCAGGATAACCTAGGGAAGGGGGGTGAGTTAGGGGTCAGGATAACCTAGGGAAGGGAGGTGAGTTAGGGGTCAGGATGACCTGGGGAAGGGGGTGAGTTAGGGGTCAGGATAACCTGGGGAAGGGGGTGAGTTAGGGGTCAGGATAACCTGGGGAAGGGGGTGAGTTAGGAGGCAGGATGACCTGGGGAAGGGGGGTGAGTTAGGAGGCAGGATAACCTGGGGAAGGGGGGTGAGTTAGGAGGCAGGATGACCTGGGGAAGGGGAGTGAGTTAGGAGGCAGGATGACCTAGGGAAGGGGGTGAGTTAGGGGTCAGGATGACCTAGGGAAGGGGGCGAGTTAGGAGGCAGGATGACCTAGGGAAGGGGGTGAGTTAGGAGGCAGGATGACCTGGGGAAGGGGGTGAGTTAGGAGGCAGGATGACCTGGGGAAGGGGGCGAGTTAGGGGTCAGGATAACCTAGGGAAGGGGGTGAGTTAGGAGGCAGGATGACCTAGGGAAGGGAGGTGAGTTAGGAGGCAGGATGACCTAGGGAAGGGGGTGAGTTAGGAGGCAGGATAACCTAGGGAAGGGGGTGAGTTAGGGGTCAGGATAACCTAGGGAAGGGGGGTGAGTTAGGAGGCAGGATGACCTGGGGAAGGGGGTGAGTTAGGGGTCAGGATAACCTAGGGAAGGGGGTGAGTTAGGAGGCAGGATAACCTAGGGAAGGGGGTGAGTTAGGAGGCAGGATAACCTAGGGAAGGGAGGTGAGTTAGGAGGCAGGATGACCTAGGGAAGGGGGTGAGTTAGGGGTCAGGATAACCTAGGGAAGGGGGTGAGTTAGGAGGCAGGATGACCTGGGGAAGGGGGTGAGTTAGGGGTCAGGATAACCTAAGGAAGTGGGGTGAGTTAGGAGGCAGGATGACCTGGGGAAGGGGGGTGAGTTAGGGGTCAGGATAACCTGGGGAAGGGGGGTGAGTTACGAGGCAGGATGACCTGGGGAAGGGGGTGAGTTAGGAGGCAGGATGACCTGGGGAAGGGGGTGAGTTAGGAGGCAGGATGACCTGGGGAAGGGGGGTGAGTTAGGGGTCAGGATAACCTGGGGAAGGGGGTGAGTTAGGAGGCAGGATGACCTGGGGAAGGGGGTGAGTTAGGAGGCAGGATGACCTAGGGAAGGGGGGTGAGTTAGGGGTCAGGATGACCTAGGGAAGGGGGGTGAGTTAGGAGGCAGGATGACCTGGGGAAGGGGGGTGAGTTAGGAGGCAGGATGACCTGGGGAAGGGGGTGAGTTAGGAGGCAGGATGACCTGGGGAAGGGGGGTGAGTGAGGGCCTGTCACCTTATATCCCTTTGTCACCCCTGTCACCTTATCTCCAATTGTAACCCCTGTCACTTTGCCTCCCATTGTAACCCCTGTCACTTTGCCTCCCACTGTCTCCCATGTCACTGAACTATCACACTCACGGGAATTTGAAATGTTTGTAAAAAATTAAAGAATACGGATACAAATCATCCAAATCATACTATTATTAAAGCAAATAGGGAAATCCCATGTCCCGTTTTTTTAACCAAATATGGCAAATAGTGCCACGCAAAAATTCCTGGAAATGGCCTTTTGCACGTGTTGTCCCTAAAGGGACCTTGGCAACCTGCCAGCTTGAGCCTTAAACTGCACGTGCATCCTTGATTCATCTCTCTGCCGGTTGTGTGATTGATCGTTTGCTCGATTTGATCTGTTCACCACGTTTCGTGAACATGACTACTCAACTTCAACACAATCGCCAGCGAGTTTGGAGGAGCTATATGTCGCAAACTGGCGCTGACCCCTAAAGACTACGTGGTAGAATCCTACAAAAGAGGTGATTATTTAAATTCAAAAAATGTTGTCAACACACGTAATAACAAAGTATCAATGGCACTAATAAGAAATGACAGTAATACGTGAAAGTATTTTGTAAATGTGCTCCTTCATAAAATACAACAGGACCTGGCAAAAGAGGACCCGTGAATTTTCTGTCGAAAGAATCCCTGTGGTTAATTTACCTGATAAATTTACTGATTTAAAAAATTTCAAATGAAACTACACTATTTGCTTAGTTTACTGTATGACCATCCCCGACATTCGCCCGTAGGGCGAGCGGGTTTACTAGTATTAACAAAATATATTGTCATCTAACTGTTCTGTCCTTACATTCCCACACTCCTAGACAAATACTCCTCTTCGTGAATAACCCGAATGGAGACAATCTCACTCCCGTTCCCTCTCATCGATATTATCTCTCTGTCAGACCCTTTCTCTATCTCTCAGCAACCGACCGGACCAAATAAACAACCAATCCGAGCTCATTATTCAGGTCACGTGACTGGTTATCAGCCAATCGATTGTTAAAACATGTAATGAACTGGCCTGTGTGTCTGTCTGTGTGTCTGTCTGTGATCTGTTTGTATGTCTGTGATCTGTTTGTATGTCTGTCATATTTTATGAACACGGACCTGTGTAGAGGTCGGAAGAAAATTCTTGAATCTCCAATCTCCATGTTTCACTCTGATATTACAAGCCGAACTCAACCAATTTCAAAGTATGACTCGTACCGGAACAGATTAATCTTCCAGATTTTATCTGCAGGTTCGTCTTAGTTTGAGGGTTGCCATAGCGTTTTTCTGTTTTCGCTCAATTTATCAGCACCATGATTTTAACATTCCGCCCGAAGGGCGGGCGGCCCATCTCTTTATGCTGCTGCAGGCTGCTGCAGGCTGCTGCAGTTGTAATTTGTGCGTCTGTTTGTCTGTGCGTCTGTTTGTCTGCAGCTGCTGCTCTGGAGTTACTTTCAAGACTAGCAAGAATTCTAACACATTTTATACTTCACTGCGTGTTAAATGAAAATTAACTTCGTTTGTGATTTTATCCAAAATATTGAAGTAAGATTGCGATTTTGAAGCACATGTACACTTTTGTTCGATTAAGTTACTTTTAGGCATTTTGAATACAGTTCTGAAGAAGTATTTTTAGGAATGAAGTAATTACTGAAGTATATGCAAGTGAAGTACTTTTTAGGTGCTTTTGTTGCTATTATGATGAAGTATTTTTTTGAGTGAAGTAATTACTGAAGTATCTACCACGAAAAATTATGCTTCAGTCGATATCAGTCTAGCAACGGAAGTATTTTCAAAACTGTAATATAAGTGAAGTAACCAACAGAGTAAGGCATCAATTTTGATGCCTGACATCAATTTGAGACAAATTTGATGATAGCTGATAATTGGAAGTCCTGCAGAATTCCTTCAGGATTCTTGTGGTATAAGTCATAAATCGTTTGACGTACTATTTGGGCTTCTATGACAATTTTAGTTCCGAAAAACCCTCTAAAAAACTTTAAAGTCGATTTTCTCGAAACTTAAAAAATGCAAATACTTCATTCTAAAAAAAAGGGGCAGACTATAGCAGAGAGCTTGTACTAATGGATGGGATTTAGACCTCTTTAATTTACCTGTATCGGCCTTTAGGGGGTTTAGACCATTGTGTTTGTATGTATGTACCAGAGATGATCTAGGTCTACCTGTCAGCCGTTTAAAGTGGTCCTTCATTTCGCCCATATTTAGTCGGTCTTTATAACCACCCTCTCTCTCTCTCTCTCTCGCTTTCTCATTCTCCCTCGGTCTTTCTGTCCATCTTTTTCTCGTTGATGCAATCCAACCATGATAAAACTATTATTTATACTTGTGTGAGATGTGTCCTAGTTGTATCATTTAAAATATAGAATTCTCGCAAAGAGCAAACCAAGCTTTTAGTTCCCCTCCCCTAAAGTATTCTCATTTTGGTGAAACAAGCACACACATAGCTTAATGGAAATTACCATATTCCCCCTGACGCCCTATGGGCACGCTCTATATCAAGATGGTTTCTTAATGGGGCCCCTTTCACGCCCTTCCGCTTTACACCAGCTAACAAATAATCAGGGATGGCTCTCTATTATCCTTCTGAAACTAGGCTGTTATATAGGATTTAATTTTTGGGTTTTTGGTATTAGCCGACCACCCGACCAGTTTTATATATGTACTAGTTTATGCAAGAATATTGTCATCAAAACTCCTATATCTCGAACAGGATCAGCAGAGATTGAAGTCCTAGTTCAATATCCATCCTGAAGTTGTATGAGAACTGTTTCGCGAGCCCAATATTATATGAGGTGTATCTCTAACTCTGAGGGGGTGTATATCTAGGAGTACCGCGGGCTGGCTATAGTGTGTCCTGCTGTATACTAGCTAGGAGATTCTATCACATTTCGTTGTACACAAGCACTATATAGTGCTGCACTTGACTGCATTCCCCAATTAATCCCCTTTGCCTTGCCCAGAGAGAGAGAGAGAGAGAGAGAGAGAGAGAGAAAGAGAGAAAGAGAGAAAGAGAGAGAGAGAGAAAGATGTAAAGAGAGAAAGCATTCAATATGTTTGTTTCATGTTAGCACATGTCCTCTGCTGCAGTACAACTCGTAGCAGGGCCAAATCTTCAATGCATTTTGCAGTTTCAACCCTTTCGTAGCGTGATCTGTACTCATTTCCAGTTGATCATTCAATTGATATGTTATGGCGCCAACTTCTTGGACCATGGTTGTTTCTCTAATCAGGGTAACGATGACTGGTATAATAGTCACACCGCACGGCGTCCACCGAAATTAGCTGCTTTAGGGTATCCTGTTGTAAAGCCATCCCAATCGTGTGGTAGAGAGAGGTAGAAAGGTTTCTGGTAGAGAGAAAGGATTTAGGATAGTGAGATATAGGGAGGGTTATAGAGATATCTCGGTCGGTGTATCTCGCCATTTCTAATGGTTGCTCTGAGACTGATGATCAGGGGCAACCAATTGTAGGGTTAGAGAGAGGGGAGAGAGAGAGAGAGAGAGAGAGAGAGAGAGAGAGAGAGAGAGAGAGAGATATTTATAGAAAGATGTGATTATCCTTGACACGGTTATCCCTCGTGTAGGGGAGCTCTACTGAGAGCATGCTTAGACAGGTGGTCTCTGATCAGTGAGGGTTCGGTAGATCCTAGGTGATAGCTCAGTTCCACAAATTGTAGTGAACCCCAATGTGGTGTTGACTTTTTAGGGTATCCAGTTTGGAGGTCTCGTGTGATTGGACTACTGCTAGGGTGGCTATAAAATAGGGATAAAAACGTAGAAATAACATCCTATAGATTTCATCGGCTGGTGTCCTAACACATATATCTCATCATGTTAGTAATTTATGACCATGGGATGCTTTTTCTGCATTTTCCCACACACTATCTTCCCCTTGGGCCTATCTTCTCACAAAAACACCTGTCTCTCTCTCTCTCTCTCTCTCTCTCTCTCTCTCTCTCTCTCTCTCTCTCTCTCTCTCTCTCTCTCTCTCTCTCTCTCTCTCCTCTCTCTCTCTCTCTCTCTCTCTCTCTCTCTCTCTCTCTCCTCTCTCTCTCTCTCTTTCTCCCTCTCTCTCACTCTCTCTCCTCACTCAAATGTTGATACCTGTCACTTGCTACGCGGATAAATGTCACTAACCCATAATTAACATTCTAAATTCTCCCTCTTTTCTCCCTCTCTGACCTCTCTCTCGCCAAATAATCTAATTTCCGGCTACAGCACCCCTCCCCTAAATCAGTAGTCGAGGGGGATATAGAGGTATTTCTTCTAGCACTGCATTGTTTCAGTTTGGCTCAGCTAGATCTCTCTCTTATAGTTGTATCTCTCTCGTTACCCCTAATATATAACGTCACGGATAGATCACATGTGATCTACCCCAAATTGCAATTTGTCATGTGGTATATTTCAAATCCTTACGTCGTTTAGATCATGACTGTGAACAGCTGGATGACAGATTGTTCTGACTCATGATGATGACCAAACATTAATCATAAGTTGTTACTTCCCATTGAGAGTAGCAGTCGCTTTAGTTAGTTAGTTAGTTGTAAACTGAAGACTTTGTTGAATTTTGGTTTTATCCTTCCTGCCTTAGAAAATGAGGAAACAGGTTTTACAGCCTCGGAAGGAGAAAACTAAACTTCCTCATTGATTATGCAGCTAATAAACAATCAATCGATCCTTATAATCTACTGAAGACTTTGTTGTATTTTGAATCTAAAACTTTGATGATTTTCTTTGTAAAATGCTATACTTTCTTTATCTCTCCACCCTCCCTATAATATATCCCTCTCCTTCTCCCTCTCCCTCATCTCTCCCCTGTCGTCCCCTACTACATTCCAGTCAGAGTCTGTTAGATGAATTATCACCTGATTCCAGTCAGTTCTAACAGATACCTTTCAACACCAATCCACACTTGGTTACTGGTTAGTTACGTAGTCACCCCTGTTATTATATTGCTATTGTGGAGGGGTAATTTCGACACCAATCCACACCCGGTGCTAGTACTGCAAACAAACAATTGTTGGACAGTGTACCATATTTCCAGTTCCATTGTTGTGTCTGGCAGTGTTAGCGTTGAATAAAGAATAAAGAGCAAGACATCATTTTTGGCTTTTCCCCTCGCTCCGTCCACTGTATTTACGTTCCACAGCACTGCACTATCATGGCAGAGCTGTGCCAATTTCTGCAGTAATTTGTTTCTCTAATTCCTGGAATATAATTTACCAGTGCTACTACTGCTGCAGAGATGATACATGTAGAGTGAGGATCAATAGACAGTAAACGGTTGCAGTTAGAGATCTTGGAAGTCAGAGCTGCACTCTAAATTTATTAAAAATCGATACAGACATTATACAGACATAGTATCTCTTTTGTCTGTCTCTTTTGTTTTATATAGGTTGAACTACTATTTGTTTTGAAACAAGCTGCAAGGGGTATCATAAGGTAGTGGATAAAGATGCGAATATTTCTGTTATCCCAACCTCTAGTCTCGCCTCTAATATCCCCGAATATTTCAAATTTCTGTGATCCCAGACACGATAATATATAAACCTCCATTAAATGGTTGCGGATAATCTTTCCTTCCTCAATATATATTATTTAGAGTGGTATATATAGGTAGAAATCATTAGAATCGGCCAGTGAACTATAATCCTAATTTGCTGCTAATCACAGCACATTTTCCGGTTTCCGTATATAATGGTGTATTACAGTGGCCCCACCCTATAATAATGCAGCACCTAATTAATATAAGAGAGCTAGGTGATTCCAGAGAGCAGCTGTACTTCTAGGGTTTCCCAGTTGTGAATTTAGATGCTGTCACCTGATGACTGATCGCTGGGCTGTCTCGCCTCCCAATGATTATCAGTGTTGTGTGATCAGCTGCAGTAGTGGTGTGTTGGGGATGACGACTCAGCTGATCAGTGTGTCCCGACAGTGTGTGATCAGTGTGTCCCGACAGTGTGTGATCAGTGCAGTTCATGTACTGCCGGGAAATGGAAATGTGATCGTGTGATGATTAGTTTAAATCAGATTTAGACCTAGGTTAGCCCCACCCACCAGCTAGTGAATTGCCCCCCCCCCCTTCAATGAATTGTTATATCGTTGCTGTTGGGTTCTTGTGTAATTCTTCGTTGGTTATCTGCCCATGGTGCCCTTCCTGTGTTCAACTCAAACGAATCTTGACAGAAGTTAACTCACTGCTCTATAAGATCAATTACCTATAATAAATCTCTACTACTAACTAACTAGTCACATATAGCTACTATTTACTAATACTAATAAATTTCTTGCCTTGCTCAACTCCGTCTCGCCGTTTGAATATAACAATAAATCTCAATGCTGCCTGGTTTTGCACAATAATAATTATAATGTCTTTAACGAAGATTTCGATAAATATGCGACGAGCCGTATTAGTTAGGGAGTATTGGTGAAAATCTTGGACAAAATTTGTAACAAGCTAATTTCTTCACCAACTGGCTCAGATGGGTGTCTAGTAATGCCAAAAAAAAAATCAATGATGATCGGGAGCGCACACGCTCCGTAGCGCGCGAAAATGCTTCACGTGCATTTCTAGCTTAGAACAAAAAATGAAAACCAACTTAGGAAAGGAGTAGAGACAAATCTGAGGGCACTAAAATGTGTAGCGTCCTCGCATTAGTGGGGGTAGGTGCCGGAATTAAGTCTCTATCTCATCTGGTTAATTAGATAATTGGATAATTAGGTTTGCGCATAACCGTTTTTTGGCTATACGGCTATAGCCACTTAGGAATGGTTTAGAGACTTTTCACTGGTGCCATTTTGTTCAGAACAAAATTTTAATCTAAGAGTTGTGGAAAAATTTAGGGCCTATCTCTTACCGTTTAGGCGTAATTTGCGGTGAAAGGAAGCCAATTAACTCATTTTTTCGCATTTTCGACTAATTTGGCATCCCTTCAGCGCAAATTACGCCTAAACGGTAAGAGATAGGCCCTAAATTTTTCCACAACTCTTAGATTAAAATTTTGTTCTGAACAAAATGGCACCAGTGAAAAGTCTCTAAACCATTCCTAAGTGGCTATAGCCGTATAGCCAAAAAACGGTTATGCACAAACCTAATTATCCAATTATCTAATTAACCAGATGAGATAGAGACTTAATTCCGGCACCTACCCCCACTAATGCGAGGACGCCACACATTTTAGTGCCCTCAGATTTGTCTCTACTCCTTTCCTAAGTTGGTTTTCATTTTTTGTTCTAAGCTAGAAATGCACGTGAAACATTTTCGCGCGCTACGGAGCGTGCGCGCTCCCGATCATCATTGATTTTTTTTTGGCATTACTAGACACCCATCTGAGCCGGTTGGTGAAGAAATTAGCTTGTTACAAATTTTGTCCAAGATTTGGCCCTTTCATCATTAGTACTGCCTAACTATATTTTAATTTGGAGAGAGAGAAAGAGACTAGAGAGAGAGGAAGAGAGGGAGAGTAAAACATCGTTTATAGAAACCGGGAACTTATTACCCAGGGGCCCTCTGATTTTGATGATCATTTATAAACGATCTATCATTGTACTGATTGGGCCGGTTACATAATATGTAATCAAGCTATGCAGTTCTCTAAATCACTCATACTGTTCCCAAGTTACCCCAACTTCTATGGGAAATGAGCGGGGTAACGGTCAATACTTAATCATGAGTATTCTATGATATATTGGTACTGAATGGTACTGCTGGGAATCACATTCTATAGATTTATTGACTTGCTACGAATTGTGCAGCTCGATTGACGGATCATTCCTAGCCAATTCATATTTCATACTCTTCCTCCTGCCCTTAAATCGATCTTTAGATTGTTATTAGTGGTGGGAGGTGAATTTAGACAATCTCAAATTAAATATCCAGCTCTGTATCAATCGATCGGGTTGTCCCCGGCAATTCGTGATATTTTAAGTTTTAACGTGATATTGCCCTGCACTGGCATGATTTCTAGTAGACACTAGACAGCAAATGTTAACACTACTGAGCTTTTTAAAACTTGTTTACTTATAGCTATGTCGAGTGTACTCAGTATACTCGTATAGAAACTTTATACACCTGAAGCTAATGAATCCATTAGCACACTGGAAATCTTTCAGGTCAGGCCGAGAGAAAAAAGACCTACATTTATCCCTTTTTAGCCATCCCCTTTCAGCACATTTTATTACTTTTAGAGTGTCATTGTTGTGTATTTTGAATGGAGCCATGCCCTCTCAGCTGTTCTCTTCCTCTCTCGCGTCCATCGACTCTAGTTGAGAGCCTTTGCTTTGTCCTACTACATACAACATGATTTTAATTGCAGTAACTTTCTCGGTTGCTGGAACGAGGGTGCTCATAGGGACGAGGTGTTACCTTCTTGAGCTCTGAATGATCATTTAGCTCCAAAATATATTCCTTTCTAACCAACTATTCCTATTTGTAGCAGTTTTAGAACCATGTTTTTATGATATGAACAACGTAATGATGAAATTTGGCAACCTCTCTCTCCTCTGTCTTGTTATTTTGCTGGCCCAAAATACTGCCTCGGGGGAGGAGTTAGTGACATTCAAAGTAGAGGAAAACAGCCCCATTGGAACACTTGTCGGTAAGTTTAGTTTTATGAAGGAGCAGTTGTTTATTTTATGAAGGAGTATAATAGTCCGGGGCAGTATTTGTCAGGGGGTTAATGAGGTCATATAATTCTGGGTAGGCAGATGAGGTAACGTGTGTATTACGTCACAACAAGTGCACTTGAATAGGAAATGGTGTCGCGACGTGTTGCACCCTGACACTTAGAGGAGGAGAAAATAGAGAGAGAGAGGGGGGGAGAGAGTATGGAAATAGAGAAGGAGAAGTAGAGAGAAAAGCTAGACATAGACTAGGTCAGATAGAGAGAGATACTGCCGCAGCAGGGAGAAGAAAAGAGGGGTTATATCTTCCTCATACCACGTGTACACACAAAGGAATTGTTCAGGGGGTGATCTAAATGACAGAGCTCGTATGAACATGAAGTTCAAAAGATCAGCTGACATGTCATGAACGGTGTATTTGGTTTAGCCCTCGCCCCTCGCTTATAGATCTAATTCGAACTATAACATAATGCATCACCTCTCATGAATGATCCCCCGTTCAGTCTCGATCAATAGCTAATGTTCTAAAGGTTCTAAAGGTGTATACTTAGTTCGATTTCTAGATTTCTAGTATTATACAGGTACTATAATACAGGTGTTATAACAATCTCTCTACAGGTACCCTCAGGAGGGCCAACGCGATATCGTACACAGTAACAAGTGGGAGTGACCTGTTTACTCTTCAGAGTACCGGTGATGTCCGAGTTGCCATATCGCCTGACCGAGAGGTAATTAGTAATTAGTAGGAGGTATTAGGAATGGAATACAGTTCCCTGATCAATTAATTATGTGATTAAGATGTTTCTTAATATCATGCCCTTCTCCCCCAGGCTAAATCCCAACATGAAATATCGGTCCTGATAGTATTCGACACACCCACCAACACCCAAACTCGCCTGATAACGGTCCAGATAATAGTGCTGGATGTCAACGACAACAGCCCCGTGTTCCCCCGGAAAATTATCAACATGGAACTGAGTGAGGCTAAACCGGTGGGGTTCACCTTTAGTTTGGACCCGGCTGAAGATGTTGATTCTGGGAACAATACCACACAATCATACCAGATTACCAGCAGGTACTTAATTAATTATTACTAATTAATTAACCAATCAATTATCATAACGGTAGTTCCCAGTGCTAACACCCTCCCTCCTATAATACTGCAGTTACAGTGCTAGACAGGTCCTCCTTCTAACATCCCCTCCCCTACTACAGTGGTTCCCCGTTCCGATTGCACCAGCAGAAGTTGGGATTCGATGACCAGTACAGCTGTGAGCTGGAGCTGATGACACCCCTGGACCGGGAACATCAAGAGGTAGTGGTGGTGACGATACTGGCTGCTGATGGTGCCAACCCTCCCAAGACTGACACCCTCACACTAAATATCAAGGTATATAGGGAGATTATCGGATGTGGGTTTCCACTGCACTCTGTTCATGTGTGGATATCCTCTAATTCTGTCAAATTTTAACTTCAAATTTTCTACTCCTAATACTTATTCTCGTGACAATTACAATTACTCGTGACTTGATTTCTACACCATCCCTCCACAGGTAAAGGATGTAAATGACAACATCCCTGAATTTACCCGGGACCTCTACACCCCCTCCGTCCGAGAGGACGCCCCAGTTGGTACAGAAGTGGTCAGGGTCCACGCCACTGATAGGGACGAGGGATCAAACAGCAGGATTAGTTACTCTTTGGAGCCTCGGTTCAACAAGGAGGGTCTGTTTGGGATTGATGCTGAGAGTGGTGTGGTGGTACTGGCGGGGAGGTTAGACAGGGAGACGTCATCCACACACCATCTTATTGTCAGAGCCACTGATTCAGGTATCTTCAAACAGACTGAGCAGTGAGTGATAATGATCGGTTAATTGTTCCAAATATATGTGCAATATTGTGATCTCTACAGATACTCGATATGAAATGTGATAAGTATCTCCTAACCACCCTCTCTCCAGGCCAGTTTCCCTGAGAAGAGTACTGTAAGGTTAACTGTTACCGTTACCGATGTTAATGATAATAACCCCGATATCCATGTTACCTTCCTTGCATGAGGTGAGTTAACATGCTATTTACTTAATATTTAACCCTTGCCTTGCTCGACTTCGTATTGATTATTGAACTCCACAGTCCACTGCAATAGTATGTAGTGGGCAGATATGTCAAAGATCTACGGTTGGGTGTGCAAGAATTTCTTTAGTATCATGTGAAATCTAGGACGTGTATCAAAACACTTCCAGAAGTATAAGGGAGCTCAATTAGGAAAGTAATTAGTGGAATGAGTGAATGACACCTGTAATGAGGAGAGGGAGAGAGGGGGGCGGGTAGCTTCCCTTTGCGGAATCTAGACGGAATGTCTGATATGTCTGTTTCTCTTCCACTTTGATGCATTTATCTCTCTCACCCTCTCTCTCTCTCTCTCTCTCTCTCTCTCTCTCTCTCTCTCTCTCTCTCTCTCTCTCTCTCTCTCTCTCTCTCTCTCTCTCTCTCTCTCTCTCTCTCTCTCTCTCTCTCTCTCTCTCTCTCTCTCTCTCTCTCTCTCTCTCTCTCTCTCTCTCTCTCTCTCTCTCTCTCTCCCTCTCTCTTACCCTCTCTTTCTTTCTTCCTTCCTAAAAATACTGCATGTCAATTGCTTGCTCCCTGGATGTTGGTGGCCAGTTGATTTGAGCCAGATCGGGGGGTTCCTATAACAGAACGACAAAGCAGCCTTCCAATTCTGCTAAAAATAGGAAGATCCGATGAAATACTGCCCGCCGCCCGGGATCATCTTTAGAATTTGGTAGCTAGATTCAGCTCCCTCTAACAAACTGAACCATATAATCTCCGAGTATAACTCACTGACCATTTCCTTCAGGATGCTAATGGTGATGGGTTGGTTTCCGAGGCGAACAGCCCCGGTGATTACGTATCTCACATTAGCGTTGAGGACAGGGACAGTGGTGATAATGGTGATGTGACCCTCAAGGTATTACACGTGATAATGATATCAACCCAGTGCCCCGATATTGCAAACCCGTGTAATTTTTTGAGCAAATATTTGCAGCCTGACTGATTTCTTGCAGCCTAAATAGAATAACCTCGACTGATATTGCAGCCCGGGCTGCAGAAAATATAAATATGAAATATAAGCTTCCCCGAATCACATGTGTTTAATATCCCGTATTGGCTAACAGTGCTAATAAGGCGTCCCAGAATGGTGTCACATATCCATCCCCCTCATTAGAGTATGAAATACATATGTATTTCGGTGTCGAGATTCTTGCAGCCCGGCTGCAGAAAATTTCGAGGAAATTTTCCCATTCTGGGCTGCACGATGATTTTGCTAATTAGGCGTCCCCTGTCAGGCCAATGCTCTAACAGGGCGTCCCAGAATGGTGTCACATATCCATCCCCCTCATTAGAGTGTGAAATACATATGTATTTCGGTGTCGAGATTCTTGCAGCCCGGCTGCAGAAAATTTTGAGGAAATTTTCCCATTCTGGGCTGCACGATGATTTTGCCCCGAAAATGGTACTTTTTTCTCTATTAGCCCAACTTCTACGATGCTGACGTACGTCGCGAGGTCGAGGCTGCGTAGCAGCCGAGACCGAGCAAAAATTTGCAGCCTAGCGAATAGAATCTTGCAGCCTAGCTGAAGGCTTAGAAAAATATTTTATTAGATTTCTGAAATTCGGGGCACTGGGGATATCAATCAATCAATTAATTAATTCATTGGGAAAGAAACAGCTGGTCTGCCAGACATAATATTCACCTCAAGTTCACAATCCCCTCTATCTAGATGTTTGCGGAGGGAGCGCCATTTGAGTTGATCAAGTCTGCAGGATCAGGGTACACAGTCCAGGTTGCTGGCCATCTTGACAGAGAGGAACAGGATGTGTGGAGGGTGTGGCTTGAGGCTACTGATAAAGGTACATTATAAAGGAGTACTTTTTTGACTCATTTTAACTCTCTCTCCCCAGTTCTAACACCGGTATTATCATCTTTTCAGATACAAAACCCTAATTAACACCCTAATTAATACCATATAATATTTCCAGGGACACCCCCACGAGTTACCTATCGGAACATGACGCTACGATTATTAGACTATAACGACAACACACCTACCTTCACCAAATCTATCTACCAATGTAAGTCCATGCAAGAATATATTACTTGGTATGTAATACTTGCCTAGCTCGACATGTATGGCGGCGCCATACCCCATTTGATTCGACAATCGACAGTGCGCTCAGATGGGGTCGCGGCGCCAGATATGAGCTCGACCCCCTTTCGGGAGCTCCGGAGGGTTAGAGCATAACAAGGTATGTAGTATAACACTACGATAGGGGAAATCTGCTAGTTATCAAAATGGCAGAATCTATTGTGTATTACTTATTTTTCCAGATTTTGTTTGCTAATTTCGAATCCCCTGTTTAGGTGAAGTCAGTGAGATCTCTGACAAGGGTACAGATATTGTGAGGGTTACTGCAACAGATAGTGATATGGGTGTGAACTCTGAAATCCGTTACTATTTGGTCTCCATAGTAACCAAAACTGCAGACAGATCTAGTCCCATTAGGTATGTGCAATTTACGAAAATATTATATGTGTACCAATTTTCGTTAAATTATGTGTCGTCTAAAATGACGGAAAATCGGGCAAAAAGCTTCCCATGCCGGGAATCGAACCCGGGTCTTGTGGGTGAAAGCCACAGATGCTAGCCCCTACACCACATGGGAGACGAGAGATCTGCAATGTCCGCAATGTAATTAAATGTGCACATATGTGTTTAAAACTATTCTATCTCCCTGCAGTTTTTCTATCAACTCCAAAACTGGGATTATAACAAGTGGCTCCACTCTTGATCGGGAATCTCACAGCCAAGTAAACCTGACTATCGAGGCCCGGGACAGTGGTTCCCCCTCTCTGGCTTCCAGGGCTCTGGTCGTGGTGGATATACTGGATTATAATGATAACGACCCTGTGGTAAGTGAAAAAATGTAAAATACTCAAGGCTTTGAACCTGATAATTTTAGTTTAGAGTGATATTGCCTGTAAAAATTATTTAACAATATGTACCAGCAAAATTTGTGAAAAGTTTAGTAAAAAGCTTCCCATGCCGGGAATCGAACCCGGGTCTTGTGGGTGAAAGCCACAGATGCTAGCCCCTACACCACATGGGAGACGATAGAACGGCAATTCAACATACTAAATATGCAAGCTGAGCAGTGCGCCAGGATGTGCCACCACGGATGTTTAATTAGCACTGAATTGCGGTATTCTCACCGCCGAAATAGCTCAGTTGGGAGAGCGTTAGACTGAAGATCTAAATGTCCCTGGTTCGATCCCGGGTTTCGGCAACTTTTTACCTCCCAGACCCAATATTTTCAAACCAGATTTAAGTGCCCAAATCACACTGCACCGTTTTCAACCATAATAACAGCCGAAATAGCTCAGTTGGGAGAGCGTTAGACTGAAGATCTAAATGTCCCTGGTTCGATCCCGGGTTTCGGCAACTTTTTTCCTCTCAGACCCACAATTTTTTTGAAACCAGCTTAGAGTGCCGGAGTGCTCCCCAAATCACACCGCACCCTTTTCAACAACAATATCAGCCGAAATAGCTCAGTTGGGAGAGCGTTAGACTGAAGATCTAAATGTCCCTGGTTCGATCCCGGGTTTCGGCAACTTTTTTGCAAAAACTAACTAAAAATTATTAAAAAAGTTATTTATTTGTTCAGAAATCTGTTTTTGCTTTTAGGCTCTACAGGCTCTGAGGATCTACATGTTTGGGTTCCGGCAGCTTTTTTCTCAATCATTTTATATTTTTCAGTTACATAATTACATATGTAAATTTATGCATAAAATTAAATTATCCCCCAGTTTTCACACCGACACTACAAGACGGTTATCGAGGAAGGCTCGGAGGTAGGGAGCAGTATTCTGAACGTGTCTGCAGTTGATCTGGATGACACTGGTACAATACGGTACTCGATAAAGGAATATTATAGCGCCTCCAGATCCGTCTTTGCAATCAATAGGTTGGTGAGAAATTAAATATCGTGTGCTGCTCTGAATTTGTGCAGTTTGGGTCGGCCATATGGTTCTCTAAGAAAGAATACTGAACTCTAATTGCATGGTTACTCAATTATTGTTAACCCTTTGGGGACGATAAGCCCCCTGTCGACAGAATTCTCTAAAACTTTCTAGAGACACTCACTTTGAACCTACTTGAACGCAGGAAAAGGAATTTTGGTTCTACCACCTGTATTTCTATTGGGTCACCTGTGACCCAATCGTCCCCTAACGCTAAAATAAGAATTGAGATTTTGCCGCTATTTTGCCCGATAACTCGTAAACTGTTCATTTTAGACCTATGTTTGTTCATAACACTTATATAAACCCGGCCATTCTGCACGTTTGCACACCCTATGGGCCTCTCTATCTCATCTGTAGCCGATTTTAGAATTTTAAAATTGGCCGAGATGAAAAATTTTCTGAAGGAGCACGGATCTCAAAATTTTTCATCGACTCCCTAAGATTTTCAGATAACAATAATGGAGTCGTTAGTCGCTAGCAACCTTATAAAAAATGCTCAGTTTAGAGCGTTTTACGAAGATCGAAATGTCCTGGTTCGACCGGTTTGGCAAATTTCTCTCAGAACGCAAATTTTTTTGAAACGTTAGGGCCGGAGTGCTCATACTGAACTCTAATTGCATGGTTACTCAATTATTGTTAACCTATATCTCCCCTATTACAGTGAAACTGGTGAGATCCACTCCGTATCCGAACTCGACTATGAAGTCCAAAAGTCCTACAACCTGGTGGTAGAAGCAGTTGACAGTGGTGGAAGGAGGGGTGTGGCGTCGGTTGAGATTATTCTCCGGGATCTGAATGATAACTCTCCACGGTTCAGTCAGGATGTGTACAGGGCAACTCTACTGCATACTGTCCTTCCTGGAACACCCGTTACTAGGTAACCATAGTGAGACATTCATAGTTACCATGGTTACCATGACCATGTTTAGTTACCATAGTTACCATAGTTACCATAGTTGACCGCATGCCACTTTAAGTAAACAAAACATCTTGTTTCAATTAGTACAAATAACACTAACAGCTGTAATTATTTCCAGGGTGTCTGCATTTGATATGGATAGTGGTGTGAATTGCCAAGTCCAATACAGTGTGGTGCAAGGTGGGGAGCTGTTTACTGTGGACAAAAACACTGGCCTGGTTACCACCACCCAGTCACTATTTGGTAAGTTGGGTTAACACTGGCCTAGTTACCACCACCCAGTCACTATTTGGTAAGTTGGGTTACCACTGGCCTGGTTACCACCACCCAGTCACTATTTGGTAAGTTACTAAATGGGCCGGGTTAACTATTGTCATCAAATTCAATAAATAGTCAGTTTACATGAACTTATAAGTTACTAAACACTAAATCTTTCCGGTGAATCGCGGGGCTCTGCAGTAAACTGTGGCTCTGGTAAATCGGGGTTCCACCATGTGTATACATCTGGTGTCATATTGTAAAGATTCTTGAAAGAGGGACAGATCATTGTTTCACTGGTATTCTCCATTGCTTGTGGTGCAGGTGTCTCCGTGCTAATGACCGTTTACTAATGACCTTACTATCACCAAGAGACGAAAAACAACACAAAAGAAAAGTAGAAAAATTGAGAGGTAGAAAGATATAGAGAATTTAAAAAAAGATAAAGAGGAAGCGAAGACAAAAAGAGATAAAAACAGGGGGGATGATTTGCACATCGGTGTGGTTTGGGATCGTTAGCCAATAGCCAGTTTTTAAAGAGATTTTCTTCTAATACTTTCTTCTACCGTGCATTACCAGTAGATTTGTTACTCAACAACAGTATAGATATGCTTTTTATTTTGCTTGGAGTTGTGGCCACCACCACCCTGGCTGAAGAAGGAGGTTGGAAGGATGTTAGTGCAGACCAGGAAACGACCGAACCGGGTTTTTTTCCACCGAACCGAACCGAACCGAATTTGAAAAACTTTTTTACCGAACCGAACCGAACCGAACCGAACCGAATTTCGGTAACCGAACCGAACCGAACCATACAAAACTTTTTCTGTATAAATGTTTCTCTAAAAAGTCATGGAGAGCACCGATCAAGGTATTGAGAATCATTCTTTGAAATTTTGTTAAAAAATGTTTGAAAAAATTTCAAAGTCAATTTTGTGAAAAAATTTTCAAAGTCAATTTTATCGTAAATTTTCTATGTCAATTTTTGCGTACGAATCGTGTTTCGAATCGGCAGTGCTATACGGGAATGGTATTGCTAATTAGCAGGATTAAACGAACCATGAATCGTGTCTCTCTAAATTTCCTAATTAGATTTGATGGGGGATCACGTATCAGCACAATCCATCTCGGACCCACTAATTACCAACATCACTCCCGTTTAGCATTGTCGATTAGAAACACGATTCGTATACCATAATTTACTTAAAATATTTTTCACAAAAAAAATTTCACAAAATTTCAGGTAATGATTCTCAATACCTTGATCGATGCTCTCCATGAATTTTTAGAGAAACATTAAATTTTGTGAAAAAACTTTGTAAAATATTTCAAAGTCAATTTCGGAAAAAAAATTCTATGTCAATTTTGCCGTACGAATCGTGTTGCGAATCGGTGATGCTATGCGGCAGTGCTCTCGCTAATTAGCAGGATTTATTGAAACATGAATCGTTTCCCCTAAACTTCCTTATTAGATTTGATGGGGGATCACGTATCAGCATAATCCATCTCGGACCCACTAATTAGCAACATCACTCCCGCTTAGCAATACCGATTCGAAACACGATTCGTACACAAAAATTGACATAGAAAATATTCCATAAAATTGACTTTGAAATATTTTCCAAACTTTTTTACAAAATTTCAGAGAATGATTCTTAACACCTTGATCGGCGCTCTCCATGAATTTTTTGAAAAAAAAAGTTTCTGAATTTGTTGACCCTCTCATGAGGACACGATTCGACGGCAAGTCAGGTATCAAATCAATCCATATTGAACCCGCTAACTAGCGAAATCATTTCCACATAGCACCACCGATTCGAAATAGGGTTAATACGGCGAAATTGACATTGAAATCCATACAATTTTCATGAAATAATTGAAAAATTTTGCATGAAAAAGCCCGATTTCTGGGCATTTTTTGACCAAAAAATTCGGTGGTTCGGCCAAAATTTCCTACCGAACCGAACCGAACCGAACCGCCCAAAAAACACCGAATTTCCGAACCGAACCGAACCGAACCGAATATTCGGTCGCTTCCTGGTGCAGACCTTGACAAAAACATTCCATGGGATCTGAAGGAAACTCCTGTCCAGGTCAGGACGAACTCTGAACTCGGTTCCCTCGATCTCATCGGAATAGATATGCATGATGACCAGGGCAGTTATATTGGCGGAGTAGCAGTAAGATTTGATGTCTCGTTGACGTACTGGTTGAATGGTTGCAGCACCTCATTGGACCAAGAGGTCTACACGTATTTCCCTGTGGAACCACCCACCGAGATTAACAAGACATGGACATTCACACAAACTCCCACTGCTTTTGTGGTATCTTGTAACGGTGTGGAGGTGCTAAACTTTACGTTTTTGGAAAGCGGTTACTATTCCACCCATTGCAAGAATTGGATAAACAAAGAGTACACATATATTGAGTTTATGAGTGCTTACAACACAGCATCAGACTTTTACAGAGCGAAAACATGGGTTGGAGGTAATTGGGTATAACAAAATAAGTTATATACATACTTTCTAATTAGTTCCATACAGTAGTCTCATACAATTTCATAGAATAAAATAACGAACTAAATAATTTTTGCACATTTAAAAACTTAGATATCATACAAAGCTTCCCCAACATCTCCATTTTCTTGTCTAAATGGGGGGGGGGGGGGGGTGTACTTGTAGTCCAGAAAATACCCGAATGTTTCTAGACTTTAAGGTTTATACTATAACTTTCTAAAAAGTCCAATCCAATCCTCCCCTCAATCTAACCTGCACCTATCCAGGTATGATGAACGAGACTGTGAACATTAAGATTGAAGCAGTGGATGGGGGTAGTCCGGGTAATAGTGAGATGTGTGTTGTAACCATCCTGGTGGGCAGTCTGAATACCATCCACCTGAAACCATCTTTCACCTCACAGGTAGGAGATAATTTGTTAATTATGTAATTATTGTTAACATTATTAACATATACTGTTGATATGTTATTATCAATATCAATTAGAATCGTTAACTCCCCTATTTCATATCTAGGAGTACACGGTTGACATCCCAGAGACCCTTGAACCGGGGCGACACCTATTAACGGTGATGGCAGAGAGCCAAGATGAGACCTACAAAGGGGCTATCAAGTACACTCTGAGCCAGCTGACCAGGCACACTAGTGGCATGTTTAGTGTGGATGAGAACAGTGGAGTTGTTAGTCTGAAGGAAGCTCTTGATAGGTCAGTTGCAACCTTGTCATGGTACTGATAATTATACATCACTTATATATATTTATAAAGTCTCGACCCGGTAATTAGTTTAATTAATCATTATGATTAAGAGTGTACCACTATAGTATACCTCATTACGCTAGTGTTTGTAATAATACTATTACCTCTGCAGAGAAACCCGAGATCGACACACGGTAGTGGTTGAAGCTACAGATGACCTCGGTAGACAGGGGTTAACTGCCGTTATCGTTAGGGTAACAGATGTTAACGATAACCTCCCCTACTTCACCGCCTCCAGTTACCATTTCTCTGTGGTTGAGGGGGTTAAAGGACACGTTGCAGTTGTCTCTGCCTCTGATATCGATACTGGTAGGTTATCAGCCCATGTTCCGCGAAGCACGATGCACGCGAGAAAGGGTCAGAGCGATGCCATGCAATTAACATCTTTTCAAAAATCATCATCCGTTAACAATTGCGTTAGTGTGTGATGGGTATTTATTTCATCTAAAAAGTACTAAATAACAAATCTCTCTCCTGTAGGTGTCCACGGTATAGTAGAGTACGTGCTAGTTGACCAAGATGAAGCCCCCTTCACCATGGACCCCCACACTGGGGCGATCTCCGCTAAGAGGGGATTAGATTATGAATCTAGAACTCAGTACACGCTGGGTGTACGGGCCTTCAACAGGGTGAACCCTTCTCAATACCAACAAGCTACTGTCACTATCAGGTAGTTATTTAAGTCAAGTACTTACTAATACAAGTTACAATTGTTGAAGTATACTGCACGTGAAATGTATTTTGACATTTTGTAGAAGAAATTCTATGTACAAATATAATTTGTACTGATGATACTTGATATAGTTACATAACACCCCTGTATTCAGTGTGATTGATACAAACGATAACGCTCCTCTCTTTCTCCAACATTCCTTTACCTTTGACCTCTTGGACAGTACCCTGGTGGGTGGGAGTGTGGGCGTGGCATTGGCCCGGGATGCAGATAGTGGGGTCAATGGGGAGGTGTACTATACCCTTCAACCATCACAACACAGTGATATGTTCGAGTGAGTGCAGAAGATATTATATGTGGTGTACTGTAACAGTATTTAGATTGATTTTCAGCACTAGTTTCAACACTATATTTTCAACACTATAGTTACAACACTGTCACATATAACACACCCCCCCCCTCTACAGAATTGACCTGAACACTGGTGAGATTCGTGTTGCAGTGGATCTACCCTCCATCTCCTCTCTTCTCTCCACCTACACACTGGTTGTACTGGCGAGGGACCGGGGTGGCCCCTCCCCACAGAACACTACCGCCAAGGTGGATATCCACATTCGGAGTACAGGAGATGTGGTCGACCAGCTGGAGCAGGTACGTTGCACGTGCAGTTTGTGGTAGTTGATGTTGCACGTGCAGTAATTGTGGTATTTGATGTTGTACGTGCAGTTTGTGGTATTTGATTTTGCACGTGCAGTTTGTTGTATTTGATTTTGCACGTGCAGTTTGTGGTACATATTTGAAAAATGAAAATATATCATCCTCTTTCCGCAGGTTCTACAAAACGAGACAATATCCAGACGTGCACGATACCTGATAATATTCTTTGCTGCTGCATTCCTGACCCTGGTCTTGGTTCTAGTTTGTTTTGTTAAGTACCAGAGGAGAAGCAAGGGCCAATACAAGAGAGTAATTGCTGACTTGAAAAGGTGAGGGGAAGTAAATTATCTACAAGATAGCTAGGACATGGACAAAATTCTAGTCCATATCTAATCTAAAACCATGTTTCAGTTCAAAGTTTGCCCCAGCTCCAGCTTCGCTTCGCTCGGTAGATAACCGATCTCTCCAACACCTCTCCTCTGAAACGGTTAACTCTCGTCTCTCAAAACAGCAACAGTATAAGTACAACGTGATGGAATGCGGCAGCTACTGTCCTTCCATACCAGAACACCTTCCCGATGACATAATATCCGCTTCGTTCTTCGACAAGGACGGAAGTAACGGTAAACTGTCAACATCCGCCAATAACTTTGCGGCCGTGAAGGGTGTGGACTTGTTACACGGCTCGGAGGGGAAGTATTCTGTATCGGAATCCAAGCTATGCTACGGACCAGGCTCACCAATTACCGATCACTTGACCTGCAGTAGACCTGGTACGGGTGGATCTGGGGCTGCACGGCTTCCTGAATCCCTGTTCTGCTCCCCAGAGATGAGGGAATGTTCCCATAGTAACGAGAGTGGAGTTCACAGTGCCACACCGCCTTCTTCCAGCGATATGTCTACCGTGCTCCTTCATAAAAACAATAATGAGGGGAGTCCTAGTTGGGTGTCTTCTGATGACTCTCTCTTCAAAAAGCCTCTCAGTACAGCGGGAAGTTCCATTAGAGACACCAATAATAGGGGCGATAGTAAACTAAGACAAGTTAGATTTCAAAAGTGTCATGATAGTTTTGTGTAGTACCAAACAGTGTTACTAGTAGTGTTACTAGCAGGTTACTGAATGTTTTGCAATTTAGTGTTAGCATTTTGTTGTAGGCAGTAATTCAGACGAGGTTTTTCTATAATGAGTGTGCCTAGATGGCAATTAGCACCTGATATTGTTTTCATAAATTTAACATTTTAATGAATTTCTATAATACAGAGCGGAAATATATTTGTAAAGGTCAGCTTAGTTGGCCGCTACTTTAACAGATTTAGTTAGAAAACGATAAGAGTTATCAAATATTTAATATGTGGGTGTTACATTTTGAAAAAGTTTCTAGGCTTGTTATAGAGCCAAGATTTGTGAGTTTTTTGTAACCAAAGCTCTCATTGTATTGTTTACTGGTTTTCCCGCGTACTATATAATATCGATGAATTTTAATATTTATTAAGAATTTATATGTAAGAGACTTGTGTGTGTGTGTTTACCAGAGAGAGAGAAGAGAGTGTTACTTGTTGTAGATTTATTTGTCCGCGATATGTGACACCATCACAAAGTTTGAAAATATATCCAATATATTCAGGTTATTATCTATTGCTACTTTAATATCGCGTGTGTGATGAACAGTTTTGTCCTGATTTTTGAAGTTCAGCCAATACCGGCGACATGTGATGGACCATGTGATGGACCATGTGTGTAACTGTGACAGCATCGTGACAATATGGGAGTGGGATATTTATTTAATATGTGATGAAATAATCATCGGGGATATTTCATATCAGAACGTTGAAAATGTGAACATGTTAATTGTCATTCCTTTTTTCTTTTTCCACCACTTAATTCGATTGTCGTATTAATATTCTTGTTTTACAAAAGGGCAAGCTAAAAATTCTCAAAAAAATAACAGAACATGGTTTAAAAATACCTCAAAGGCCGGCATCAGGATATTTACAAAGGCATCATGCAGTCCATTTCTCTCTCTCTCTCTCTCTCTCTCTCTCTCTCTCTCTCTCTCTCTCTCTCTCTCTCCCTCCCTCTCTCTATCTCCCTCCCTCTCTCTTTCTCTCTCTCTCTCTCTCTCTCTCTCTCTCTCTCTCTCTCTCTCTCTCTCTCTCTCTCTCTCTCTCTCTCTCTCTCCCTCTCTCTATCTCCCGCCCTCTCTCTCTCTCTCTCTCTCTCTCTCTCTCTCTCTCTCTCTCTCTCGCTCTCTCGACTCAATCATGAATCCCATGGCCAGTCAATTATACATATTTACAGATTACAGAACGTCCCACTTTTTACAAACTAAAAGTTCGATGTATATCGACACATTGCATCATTTTCAAATATGTTATCCGATTGTTCGGGTTCCTATAGCTTGATTGAAGATGTGTGTGAGTATGTCCTTCATCCAGTTCATCCGTCACTATCACTATCGCGGCCAGGTCGGACCTTCCTTCTCTTCTTGATCTTCTTCTTGCTCTTCATCTTGCTGATGCTCTGTTCCTGACTCTGAGCGAAGATGGGATTGCAGTGAACCTCCGCCTCCTCGCTATTGTCACTTTCAAAGGCATCAAAGTGGAGGCACCGCTCTGTCTGGTGGTGTTGAAAACCACACTTCTGACAGACTCTGTCCTCTAAACGAGCACCCTGTAGGAGAAGAGTTCCTTTAGGGAGGAAGGGAGAGAGAGAGAGGCAGAGAGAGAGGCAGAGAGAGAGGGAGAGAGGGAGGCAGAGAGAAAGAGAGCGAGGAAGACAAGCTATTATACCAAGCTGGTGATATAATGTGCATGTAAAATGTGCATGTATAAAATAACATTTTGGAATGACTGCCAGCAATTCATAGCGCAAATATGATAGATACAGCATTTACTTTTGATCAATTTTCAGTCCGAAACAACACTGTTGTGCGCTGTTAACAGACCGAAACATGCCTGTTCTGTACTGTTAACAGACTGTAACATGCCTGTTGTGCGCTGTTAATAGACCGAAACAGGCCTGTTCTGTGCGCTGTTATCAGACCGAAACAGGCCTGGTGTGCGCTGTTAACAGACCTCGAACCAAGTGTAACATGCCTGCTCTGTCCTGTTAACAGACCGAAACAGGCCTGTTGTGCGCTGTTAACAGACCGAAACATGCCTGTTGTGCGCTGTTAACAGACCGAAACAGGCCTGTTGTGCGCTGTTAACAGACCAAAACAGGCCTGGTGTGTACTATTAACAGGCCGAAACAGGCCTGGTGTGCGCTGTTAACAGACTGAAACAGGCCTGTTCTGTACTGTTAACAGACCGAAACAGGCCTGGTGTGCGCTGTTATCAGACCTCGAACCAAGCCTGTTGTGCGCTGTAAACAGAGCGAAACAGGCCTGTTGTGCGCTGTTAACAGACCGAAACAGGCATGTTGTGCGCTGTTAACAGACCGAAACAGTCCTGTTGTGCGCTGTTAACAGACCGAAATTAAACAGGCCTGGTGTGCGCTGTTATCAGACCTCGAACCAAGCCTGTTTTAGTATTGTATCTTAGGTCCCTGTTTCTAAGTTTGTTTGTGTAACGTAGATCCCGTTTCCTAGCATTCTGCCCTCTAATGCCATAACACGGAAGGAAAATGTGTGTTAGTTGTGTATTACCAATCCTCCTGCTGTCCATTCTAGCTAAATAATAACTCTTTGTTCTAGCTAAATTCTTTGTTGGATTCTTTGTCGATCTGTTGCTTTTTCTAATCGCGACAGCAAATACTGTTGCGACATTCAATCTAGTATCAGCAAGTTGTTGTGGATTGAAACCATAAGGTCCCGACCTAAAACACTGATAGCAAAATGCAAATGACACAATTTTACTAGATCAATGGCCTATTCTCGGTCTACTGCGCAAGGTTTTGGTTTTTGGTTTCAAAATCAACCCAGTTTTCCCTCTAATTCGGGAAATCAACCCAGTTTTCCCTCTAATTCGGGAAATCAACCCAGTTTTCCCTCTCATTCAGGAAATCAACCCAGTTTTCCCTCTAATTCAGGAAATCAACCCAGTTTTCCCTCTAATTCAGGAAATCAACTCTACGGTGTTCCCACTAGTGTCAGCAATCAGCCCAGTGTCCCTAATAGTGTCAGCGATCAACTAACTGCCCCTGTTAACTTCGGTACCCTACTCCGCGGTTACAAAGGTCTCAATGACGTCACAATGACGACTAGTGATGGGGAGGAGGTGAAGGCAAACTCCCTTGTACTGACCATGAACAGTCTCTTGATTTCTGAGATGGCAGAGAAGGATTTCCTGGTTGAGTTGGACATGACAGACTTTACCGCTGAGGGGGTCAACTGTTTTGTTGACTGTTGCTACTCCGGTTCTGTTGAGGGAAAGCTAAACAAATGCACTTTCCGTGAACTCAATAAAATCAGCATTGTTTTCAAGGTGGAATGGATAACTAAAGAGTGCCTCCTGTTTTTCTGTGATATGTGTATCAATACCGGTTCAGTACGTGATGCCCGTCAACTGTTCGGAGAAGCTGGCTACCTATTGAAGGAACGGCGTGATAAAAAGCTGGTTAAGGCCTTAGATGCTGGCTTAAAGAGGCAATCTCCGGATCTCAGGTCGGCTCTAATCCGTGCGGTCATGACAGCTAGCCCCAGGGGGCCTGTTGATAGCGAGGTTTGTAGTTACCTAGCCGGGCCTGCAACGCCCGTCTTGTACATGTGTCTAGCAGAGGATATCGGTAATAAACCTCGACCACACAAACTAACTAGAGATGAGAAGCAGCTTTTAAACCCATCTGCTCTATCGAAATGTCAACGTCTGGATAAGGTGGTTTACGAGAAAGTGTTAGACATCTTGAAAATATCAGTTTCTCCTGACGATTATGGTTTTCTCTTCCAATTGTTAGCTGAAACCAGTAAATTAGGGTCCGGGGAAGAGGATTGTTTGAGTGGCGATGAGGACATTGAACGATATTTCAGCAAATTCTTACCGCCACCGCCACCATTCATTCCCAGTACTCAGCATTCTCATCCAGCCAACTTCTGTCCAGCTCCTGTCCTGTTCCAAATCCAATGATGGATTTAATCCATCATCCCTCAAGACCATCTGGCTTTAATTGAAAGTCATGGTCAACCTTCCAGTATAATAGGGTATAACATTAAATATACTGGCTATTTATAACATTGCTCCAAAGCGTTTTATGCATGATCTCGAAACTGTTCAATTTGCTTTCAAGTGTACTCAAGAACGTTGTTATTTGCTGCCGAAACAGAAAGTTCTATCACCTAGATGTGGCTTTATATAGTCAGGTGGAAATTGTCTGGCGCCGCAGAACCCAACTGAGCGCACTGAGAATCAAATCGGGGCCTTTCGCCGCCATACAGCTGGTGGAAAGGGGCTTTAAGCAAATCATATGAATACATTCGCCAGGTATATGAAGTGTGAGTGACTTCAGGTCATAAATGAACATTGAACGATTTTTTTTTCATTTATCAGTCGTTTATCAATCGATAGATCCACTGCATGTGTGAAGTTTGAACGTCACGTACCTGTATATCGCTGATTATGCTTTCCAACATGGACAGTTTCCCCAGGAGACAATCTGGATCAGGCTGAATCTTCTTGTGGAGAAATGTAGCGGGAGAGGGACACGATTTGAGGAACAGGACAGGCTTGTGTAGGTTGTTGAACTTTTCCTCTTTATTTGAGCCCAGCTCCTCATCGGATAGGTTGAGGGAGGCGACTGAGACAGGACGAGAGGGTGTTCGTCCCTGCTCGAACACGTCAGGGTTGGTGGTGCTGTACTTGGCGCTTTTCTTCATCTTACGGATCACACCTGCGAATATCATAATGTATAATATTGTATATGACTTCACAAATCAAGTAACTACATGTGACAATCTGCATGATGTATCATGGTATCTTTGTCTCATATAAGACGCTCCTCTTGCGGCTACGTGAGGCCGCGTAGCATCAAGGTTGCGCGATGTAGGTACAGACAGTGTCTGACAATGGTATCTAGAGTTTTCTGGTACACCTATCAACCTAGTTCACATACCAGGTTCATATTGGAACTTTGCGGGTCCAGCCTGTTTGTCCGCCTCTGTGTCTGAGCTCGCCCCATGGCCGGTGCTACTATTAGCCGCTACCCCGGTGAAGGAGAGGGTATCAAACCCTGGAGTTAGGGGCTCTTTCTCACTCTCTGACATTCCACTGTAATTATATTGGTACAAATATCTGATAGTGGCCGCGGGTATGTGATAATAACAGGATATAAAGTTTATGATACTATGAAACCCGATAGCTGATTTATCATTGGTGACATTGACACCTAGTGTGTGCGAGATCGAGCTCGCACATAGGTGTCCGCTCCGCCCCCTAAAAAAGGGTCGTGTCTTTCAAGCCAAATTGCACGCGATCCACTGGACCGATTTGCATCCGGTTTGTCGCAAAAGACTACAAATTGATCCTAATATACTGGAAAATACCCGAGAAGTTTGTCTGGCAACAGGAAGTGGGTCAAAATTGACACTGAAGTCAAATCTGTAATCTGGCTTCTGAGCCTTTTTGCATCACTCCCAGACGGTTTAGAATGAATCTGAGGGTATCAGAAGATAGGTTGAACTCTTGTGAGTACTGGAAAATACCCGGCATTAATAGCTGATGCTAATTGCATCAACATATCTCCCAATATCTTCTAAATCGCATGGGCGTAGTGCAGAAACTCTCGGAAGCCAGAATATAGATTTGACTTCAGTGTCAATTTTGACCCACTTCCTGTTGACAGACAAACTTCTCGGGTATTTTCCAGTATATTAGGATCATATGTAGTCCTTTGCGACAAACCGGATGCAAATCGGTCCAGTGGATCGCGTGCAACATCCCTTGAAAGAAACGACCCTTTTTGAGGCGGAGCAGACACCTGTGTGTGAGCTCAATCTTGGTCGCGCACGGTGTCTATGTCACCAAGATTTATCAGTCGTTTGAACATTTTACGCGCACTGGGGGATTTAACACCCTGCTCGCTATTTATCAGACCAGTGCCCATTTTCACGCGTTTCTCTTCATTTCCATAACATGCGTGTAAATTTCCAAGTAATGAAAATGTGTGTAAACACACAGTTCTGTCAATAACAGAGAGGGGAACACATCTTCAACACTTTTCAATGTTATCTCTCTCATCCAGAGGCAAAATAGTCGCATTCCATTCGTTTCTCTCTCTCATTCTCTCTTTTACTGTTCAATATCTCTCACTGTGTGTTTTGCCCCTAATCTTTCTCTCTCTTTCTCAAACATGTTAGGAACAGTAGACACTAAGTCTACACACATTTTGAGAGTGCCTGTTGGTGCATCCCCTGGTGACCTACTAGCCTGGTGACCTACTCCTGTAAAACCTAATTACGGGACCAGTAGGTCACGGCGACCAAAAGTCGCAATTACCTACCAGCCTGGTGACCT